>WWET01001220.1:60714-83591 GCA_011038615.1 Limnodynastes dumerilii
CCATATTGTTCCTCCAGCCCCCTTAATAACCCTATTATGTGACTTCAGCCCCCAGTATCCCCATCATGTGCATTCAGTCCCCCCAGTAACCCCATTATGTGCCTCCAGCCCTCAGTATCCCCATGTTTACTTACCTTGCTGTGTTTCCTCCGCTGCACTTTCTCTCTCTCTTCATCCTTAAAGTCCTCATACAGGAAGTTCCTGTATAAGCCTTTGCAGCTGTTACATAGAGCAGCTGAAAGGAATTTTCCAATCAGCTGCTCTATGTAATGGCTGCGGTAGCTCATACAGGGACCTCCTGTATAAGTTGTCAGCCACCAGAGCGGGGAGCGGGGGGGATGACCGCTGGCACTTCTCCAGACTGGCGCTGGCCTGCATCGCATCTCCCCGCAGAGCGCATCATGCTGGCCCTGCTCTGGTGTCTCATCCGAATAGAAATACACTTTGCAATTTCAAGTATTTTACAACATTTCGGATTCACAGATATGATTTTGCCTGTTTTGGCATGCGTAATTTTAGGATCGGATCGGAACTGCGCATGTGTAGTAACTTTTTCAACGCAAGTTACATAGGATTTAAAACAAATGAATAATTAATTCTCCCCAATTAGCGCAGAAGAAATGACTAAAATACTGTATAAAAATTAAATAATAAAAAAATAGGAGGCAAAAGTGTGCACCATTCAAAATTACCATATAAAACTGTCCACAGTCTTTTAAAACTCTCAGGGGTTAGCCATGTAAAAAAAAGGAGAAAGGAACATGTTAAACTATATTTAATAATACTTCTTAAAAATGTACACAGAAAATATATAACCAACCATAATATGTATAAAAAATCCGTGAGAACAGAATAACACAAAGTCCGTACCGCCGATGCTGGATGGAATGGGAAAGTCAGAAATCCTGCTGTCGGGACGACAGAAGCCCAGGGACGTCCGAGAATGGAATCCGAGGCAGCAGGAAAAACCTTTCAATAGCGCCGGCAGGACGGTCTCTGGAGCTCCGGATATGGTGGATCACCGACTGACGCGTTTCGAGGGGGTCGCCTCTTCCTCAGACATGAAAGGACCTTCTAGACTTGGATTCGATGAGTTCTTAGATCAGATGAGAAAATTAAGATGTTGTCTAAGTAAATGACAACTGAATTATTCAGCAGATCTCAAAAATTTAAAATCACAAAGTTTTGGAAAACTACAGGGGCATTGCTAAGACCAAATGGCATGACTAGGTACTCATAGTGGCCATCACGAGTGTTAAAGGACATTTTCCACTCATCCCCAGTTCTTATCTTGATCAGATTGTATGTAACACATAGGTCTAGTTTGGTAAAGACCTAAGTACCCCTGATGCGGTCAAAAAGTTTGGGGATAAGAGGAAGAGGGTACCGAATCTTGACTGTGATCTTATTGAGACCCCTATAATCTATACATGGCCTAAGACCACTATCTTTCTTCTTCACAAAAAACAATCCAGCGCCCATGTAGATGGGCGGATAAACGCCCGAGAAAGATTTTCCATGATGTATTCGTACATAGCTTGAATCTCTGGGAAAGACAGAGGTTAAGTCCTTCCATGAGGTGGCATAGAATCAGGACCTAGGTCTATAGGACAGTCCCAAGGTAGGTGAGGTGGTAAGGTCTCCGCAGTCTTTTGACTGAAGACGTCCTGGTAGTCATGATACTGTGGTGGTATTACAGGTTTCTCAACTTGAGTTATTACTTGAGCGAGACATGATTTAAAGCATAAGGATCCCCAACTGAGGACTTGAGAGGTTACCCAGTCTATATGGGGATTGTGCGACTGAAACCAGGGCAGGCCTAGAATCACAGAAAAATTGGCTTCCGAGAGAATTAAAAACCAAAGGGTTTCAGAATGCAGAACTCGAGCTTTAAGCATTACTGGAACTGTGGATTGGTTATAGTCCCACCTGGAATGCCACTACTGTCCACAACAGTGAGGTACATGGGGACTGGAATAGTCTCCATAGAAATCCCCAACTTCCTGGCAGTTTGCGCTGTAATGAAGTTTTCTGCTGCTCTGGAATCATACAAACATAGTGACAGCAGATAAGAGCCACATGGCCCATCCAGTCTGCCCAGTTGCTTATTTAAAACTATATTGACCCTAGACCCTATTATTTACCCTCAATTTAGTTTAAGATTTAGGATATTCTTATATTTATTCCAAGCATGTTTAAACTGTTCTACTGTGTCAGCCTCAACCACCTCAGATGGGAGGCTATTCAACTTATCTATCAACCTTTCAGTGAAGTAATTTTACAACGCATTTCTTCTGAATCTACCACTCCCAGTTTATATTCATGCCCTCGTGTTCTATTACACCTCTTTCTTTGAAAAATGCCACCCTCCTTTAGCCGGTCACAACCTTTGATATATTTGAAAGCTGCTATCATATCCCCCCTCTTCCTTCTCTACTCTAAGCTATACATGATTAGTTCCTCTAGCTTTTCTTGGTATGTTTTGTGACACATGCCATGGACCATTTTAGTTGCTCATCTTTGCATAGTTATTTATATATTTCTGGAGATATGGCCTCCAGAACTGAACACAGTATTCTAGGTGAGGTCGTACCAACAATCTATAAAGGGGCATCAATACTTCTACTAATTCCTCTACTTATGCAAACAATAATCTGACTTGCTTTTCTCATTGCTTTGTTACATTGCTTGGCTACCTTTAAGTCACATGAAATAATGACTTCTAGACCCCTTTCCTCCTCGGTAGTTTCTATTGTAGTGCCATTAATAATATAATAAGCTTTTGGGTTTGTGCCCCAAGTGCATGATTTTGCATTTTTTGGCATTAAACTGTAGTTTCCACACTCTTAACCATTCCTCCAGTCAACCCTGAAGGAATGGTCAGAAGAAATGTGTGGAATCTAGATCAACCCTCATTTTGTGTACCCCTCCTGGCATGTCTATCCTGTTACATATCTTTCTATCATAAAGGCACATTTTTCCCTCGATACCACAGGCAATATCATCTATAAAGATATTAAATAGCACTGGTCCAAGTACAGAACCCTGGGGTACTCCACTGGTTACCTTACCATCCCAGATTCCATTTACTACAACCCTCTGTTGTCTATCCTGTAAAGATCGTCTCCATGCAACTATCTTTAAATCCAATCAAAAAGTTTCCAGCTTATTTAACAGTCTGTGATGTGGCACAGTGTCAAAAGCCTTGCTAAAATCTAGATAAGCTACGTCTACAGCTCCCCCTTTATCTAATACTTTACTCACCCAGACAAAAAAATTCTATAAAATTTGTTTGACATGATCTTCCCCCATTGAATCCATGCTGCTTGGGATCCCGTAACTTACTGGATTTAAAATACTGTACAATTTGTTCCTTTAACAGTGTTTCCATCAATTTCCCTAACTGATGTTAGACTCACTGGTCCGTAGATTGACGCTTCTTTTCTACTTCCACTTTTAAGCAGAGGGACATTTGCTATTTTCCAGACTAGTCCAAGCTCTTTTAGTATCCTCTGATTTATCCCATGTGGTCCCATTGATTTGTCAACTTTCAGTTTAGAAAGTTCTTTTAAAACCTGCTCCTCAGTGTGAGTAGTAGTTATTGCCCCCATTGTATTAATAGTCTTCCTTTTTAAAAGTGGTCCCTTCCCCTCTCTTTCTTTTGTGAATATTGAACAGAAATACTTGGTAAGATGATCTGCCATAGCCCATTCACCCTCAACAAGAATTCCACTCTCCATTTTTAAGCCTTACTATATACCCTCTTTAGTTTTTCGACTTTCATTTATATACCTAAAAAAGCTTTTGTCCCCTTTTTGTACCAAGTGGGCCAGTTTATCCTCAGTTTTTGCCTTTGCTGCCCTGATAACCTTTTTAGCCTCCTGCTTTTCAAAATACTTCTCCCTGTCATCATTATTTTGAGATTGCTTATAATTCCGAAAGGCCATCTTTTTTGCTTTCACTATAGTCCTACATCTTTTGAAAACCACATTGGCTTTCTTATTCTGGGGATTGTCCTAACCTTTCTTATACATAGGTCTGTTGCCGTTAATAATGCATTTTTTAAATTTCCCCTCTGCTTCTGTACTCCTTTCATGTGCCTCCACTCTGCCAAAGAATCACTTAAACATTTCCCCATTTCCACAAAATTTGCCTTCCTAAAGTCTAGCACCCTTGTCTTTTTGCGGATCTGTCCGCACCTACCTCACCCAGATCTGTGAATATGGTCCTCTGTCACCATTTGTAAGTACCAAGTCTAAGATGACCTCTTTGCGAGTGGGCTTTCTCACCAGTTGCTTAAGGGAAACTCCCTGTAATGAATTTAAAATGTCCCCACTTCTAGTGGAGCTTGCTGAAGACTTATCCCAGTTTACATCAGGTAGATTAAAATCTCCCATGATTATTACCTCCCCTTTTAATGCCATTTTAGCAATATCTTTCTCTGTATCGGTTAGGAGCGGTCGTTTCCCGGACGCTTGGAGCACTTTTTCTGCAAGTGACCAGAATCGCCACAATAAAAGCACCAATTTTCTTTGAGTCTCCGTTGTCTTTCTTGAGTAGTTATTCAGGATCTCCCCAATTGCATGGGCTCCTCAAGAGGAGCAACAAATAGTTTAAGATGAGGCAGACTAAAGGACCTAAGACGTTGGCCCTCCTTTTCTGAACTTCTCTCCCAACACCGAATATTGATGCAAATGCAGGTGGAAATAAGTTCTTCAAAAGTAGAAGGTAATTCTCTGGAGACTAGCTGGTCCTTAATTCAGTCTGCAAGACTCTGCCAGAAAACTGCGAAAAAAGCATCCTCATTCCTGGAAGGTTCTGATGACAGGGTATGAAACTGTACCAATATTGACCCACAGTGAGGTCTCTTTGTCGCAGGTGTAGGATCTCTGTAGCAGGTGAAGCAGAGTGACCAGGCTTGTTAAAGATAACACGGAAGTGGTTAAAAAGTCCTTGAGATTACAGAATATAGGATCAGACTTCTCCCAAAGTGGGGATACCCAGGATAGAGCTTGAACTGATAACAGAGAGTTGATATTTGCAACTTTGGCTTTGTCTGAAGAAAAATTCTCAGGCTGAATTTCAAAATGCAGGCTGAAGAAACCCATACACATCTTGGGGTGCCCATCAAACTTGCCAGGCGTTGGCATGGATAACTTGGACCCACTGATGGGAGAAACAGATTGCAGCGGAGGCAGAGATACTTGAGAATGAGATACTTGAGTCATGATGGTTTGAAGATTTCCCATTTGGTTAGCTAACTCATGAAGGCAATTCATAACTTGACCCAGATTAGCTTCCTGTCATTGAATTCTTTCTGCCATGCTTTGGGCAGATGTTGTCCCTGGGGTTTTTCCCCAGTCAGATCCTTTGGGCCAGAACAAACTATCATGGACTGACTTGAAATTGTATCCATTCTGGGTTCCTGGGGATGTGAAAGTGGTTCAGCAAGATAGCGGAACGGAAGCTTGGGGACAAAGCAGGCTTGAGTGGACTGGACAAGGCAGGCTTGACTGGACAAGACAGGCTTGGCTTGACTGGACAAGACAGGCTTGGCTGGACTGGACAAGACAGGCTTGGCTGAACTGGACTTCACCAGGACTGGAGTTGAACAAGACAAGCTTAACTGAACTGGACTTGACCAGGATTAGAATAGACTTGACTTGACCAGGAATGGATATGAACTGGAACAAGACCTGGACTGGTCCAGAAATGGACTGGAGCAAGACTTGACCTGGACTGTAACAGGACTGAACTGGAGCAAGGCTTGACTTGACTTGGACTGCACCAGGAATTGACTGGACTGGAACAAGACTTGACTTGACCTGGACTGGACCAGGACTGGACTGGAGCAAGGCTTGACTTGCCTGTATTGGGCCAGGAATGGACTGGACTGGATCAAGACTTGACTTGACCTGGACTGGACCAAGACTGGACTGGAGCAAGGCTTAACTTGACACTGGATCAGGAATGGATTGGACTGGAATAAGACTTAACTTGACCTGGACTGGACTGGACTGGACTGGAGCAAGGCTTGACTTGACCTGGACTGGATTGAACTTGACTTGACATGGACTGGAGCAAGGCTTGAATTGACCTGGCCTGGACCAGGAATGGACTGGAACAAGACTTGACTTGACCTGAATTGGACCAGAAATAACAATGCAGACAGCAGAGGTCAGAATTTGGAATAGTAGTCTACAGACTGTTCACTGCTGAATGGGATAATCAGGCTTAGTAGCAGGCTGATAGCTGCAAGCTGAAGACTGCAGACAGAGATCTCCCAAGGAGTAAACAGGAACCAGGCACCTTGAATGACCAAGTTGTTCTGAGACTATGGATACAGTGTTCTGGGTTTTTATAGGGTGCCCTGGCTCTGGATGTGATAGTCAGATTATGTACTACTCCTGGTCTGCTCCCAGTTGGCTGCTGTAGATCATGTGCACAGATCCAAGATGGCAGCGCCCATACACTGGAGGACAGCAATGTTTGGTGCCAGCAAAACACAGGGAAACATGTGGTGGACATCAGACATGAAGCTTCCACTACTAAGAGTGACAGTTCCCTAGAGACAGAGAGCAGGCACGCCTGGAGAGATCTGCGTTTTGTGACACCCTCTTTCCTTCTTTCAGTTTGCTTTCTGTCAACCCATACTTTTTTCCAGATACAACATAATCAATTTCCTGACTAACGTGTACAGATTTAGGCATCACCATAAGTGTATCTACATGTTTTCCCTCTGTTAGAGACAACTGTGAATAAACATCTATTTTGACACATCACAGTTTTCTGATTTTTCAGGCAACATACTTCCCCCTGTAGGACCTTGTCCCACCCTCTAAAAGTATGCATGGACATTCTTTTCATTATTTGATCTTTCAGGTGGTCATTCGTTCATTCTATTAAGCATGCTGTATAACATGAGTATAATAGGTCATTTCAATCCTCCTCGCCAGTAAAATGGGTTCCATTATCAGTCTGCGTCTCTGCTGGAGATTCATAATGGAGAGTCAGGTCTGTTAATAGACTGTAGTAGTTTGATCTGCATGGGGAGGGGGACATGCAACAAGCACCCCAGAATAGGTATCCATTGCAGTGCAGCAATATTGACCCCCCCACCCCCCCCCCCCCCCACACACCCCACACCACACACACACACACACACACACATTCAATGGTCAAGAGCAAATAAAGTTAATTTGCTACACTTGTCCTGCATATTCCCCTCTGTATATGCCACATCTCCCATCACCTTTTTTTGATGATTCAAGAGCAAACAAGTCTCACCTTTCTCCACAATGATTTGGTTCATTTGTTGGGTTATGTGTATTTCTTTTCTTTGAGCCCACAAATAGGTGCCTTCAGCTCCACAATGTCCACTTTGTGCATGAGCCTGCTCTCCTAAATTGTACAAGTCGGGCCTTCTGTTTCTTTAGTAGCATCACTACAGCTCTCAATTCAGTAATCTGACTGGATCCACCGTCACCTGTTTCATGTATCAATATTTGAGTGACTGGTTGATATACAGCTGCTATCCACACTCTTACTCGGGGTACCAAGGTTGGAGATCTATCAGTGAACCATACTATGGCTTGCTTCTCTGGTGTAAACTTCAGTTACTTGTACTGACCCTCCTCCTATTTGTAGTGGGGAAGAAACTGTTTCAGTACTTTCAAAGTTTACCATGCCAGCAATGATTCTTACTATCTGCAATGGGTCTTGACTGGATATTTCTTCCCTTTCGGAAATATACCACTTCCACTTTTGTAAAGTCTGTTTTTGAGCCACAGAGGTATGTGCTCCCACTTGTCTCACCCAAACTGCCACTAGTAAGTCTGTTCTGATGGGGGCTTGTTTCTTGGTTGTTCTTTCCACATGTTGCAAGGCAGTGTATGCTGCTAGCAGTGTCTTCTCCGATTGAGAATATCACATTTAAGATGAAATAAAATGCTTTGTCCAGAATCAGATAGGTATCTTCTTCTGTCTGTTTGTGCTCTTCTGCCGAAGGCCCCAGGACATATCATGTCATATCATGTTCAGTCACTGTCACATACAAATAGAAAGGCTGATCTACTTGAATGGGGCCCATGGCATTATGTACCTTGATAGTTTTGCTTCTTGATAGGTATTTTCTTGTTTATTTGTCCACACACATTCAGTTTTCTTCCCAAGGTACACTGGTGCATTGTATGGGCTTGATGCTTCCCAGTATACCCCTACTTGTGCCAAATGCTTCAATTGTCTGTGTGATTTTTATCTTGACCACCAGGTATACAGTACTGCTTATGGTTGACTGGCTGTGCTGGAGAGGGTATGTACACTGGGTCCTATTTTACATTCCCTCTGACTACCAGATTGACTGAAGATATTGTGAAGGCTTTTACAGAGCACCTAAATATATAAGTACTGGACAGGGTATCTATGGACTGACCCCTCATTATGTCCATTAAACTTATGTTATTTAGGAGCTCAGAGACCAACACTTCAGCATGGAAGCATGGACTGTGCCAAATCCATAGCCTGCAAACTTCAGGTTTTGTATTTAGCAAGACTGTGCAGCTGTGCAGTGTGTAATTGCACCCTTCCCCGTGTGATGCTGCACTTTACATAAGAGCGTCGGTCCCTGGCTTTAATTGTACAGATATGGTATCTGATCCTCTGGAGCTGATCTGCCAGGGACCTTTCGTCCCATCATATGAGAAGTTGGGACACTGCCCATGGAGTCATTAGTGATTCAGGATTGATGTGACGTGATTGGTGTGTTTGTAAGGGAGTAGTTAGTGTAATGGGACAATTTCCCTCCCTCACACCCATACAGATCCCACCCCATGTCACTCAAAGTGCCTTTGGCTCTCTGATAGGGCAAGGGGTGCGGCAAGGGAGGGGCTTTGGGAACTGCCTTGGTAGTCACTTCCTCATTTAGATCACTCTTAGTTATGCACTTGAAGTGAGCTGAGCCAATGCCCTCTAGTTTTCTTTACCTGTTCTGTTCTAATGCAGCCATCTGACTCAAAGTTGCACTCATATCAAACACTGTTTGTCCAAAAAAGCTGAAACCGCAACAAACAATGAAGTTTTCCAACAGAGTGGCGCATTTTTCTACAAGGATGTAATAATTTGAGAAGTCACTGTTGTCATATCTGTTCCTTCCCAAACCACAGGCACAGAGAAATCTGTTGTGCTAGGCATACAAACCCACAGATATCTAGACATCTAGGCATGCCAGCTCTCGCACCTTCTGAACTCCCTCAGATAGTGAATTCCACTGACTCGATGAGGCCAAATCCTTTGGGTAATCATACACCTGTGCAATGGAATCTCTGACCAAAAGTACAATGAGAATTTTACTGTCTTGGCATCCCATGCTCTCTGGATAAAGAAACACACTCTTAAATCAGTTGTCAATGATCCCAATTCCAAACTTTCAACACCGGTCAGTTTCAAATCATTAGCACCTTCTTCCCATAAATGTAACATCTAATGACAGATTCCCTCTCCGGGACGCTACCTGTATTTCTCAGTTATTTTATGCATCTCATTAGCTGTATAGGAGTTTGTCTAATCTAAGCACTGTATCTCAAGTGTTTTGGTAATGTTACCTTGAGAATTAGATCGTAGCCGTCCAGTTGACTGCTTTTTTTTTTCACAATGTCAATATTTTCTTCCTCAGTTATATTAAAAACCATTAACTCTCTCAAATCCTGCTTTGTACATATTCTAGCAGGTTTATCAACTTTTTTCCACTACAGCTATTTACAGTGTTCCCAACAACATGAAGCTTGCAATCCTGCCTTTGCCAAACTTTTGCATCTTTCTCCTGGAGACACAATAGGAGCACTGCGCATTGCTTTTTCAACATGTCTCTATCACAATCAAAAGCTCTTTTTGAACCTCCTCTCTGGCTCCAAAACATTGAGCCACTGTATTCAATATTTCACATCTACTATTTACAGATAAATCAACATTTTCCATTGCTTTACAAGGATTATCACATTTCACAGGCTGTATACATTTAAAAAAAATTCTTTAACCAAGCAGGACGCTTAAACGACTTCACATTCCCTTTAAGCAATCTATACAGCATTCTCATGCTGTTGCTTAACCCCTTAGTATTTCCCACTTCTGACACACCTTATGTTCCCGGTGGAACTTAAGGTTCAGTAAATACCTAGGGCCAGATTTACTAAGCTGCGGGTTTGGAAAAGTGGAGATGTTGCTCATAACAACCAATAAGAATAAAATCACATTCTCTAGTATGTAATAGGAAAGTGAGAGCTAGAATCTGATTGGTTGCTATAGGCAACATCTCCACTTTTCCAAATCTGCAGCTTAGTAAATCTGGCACCTAGAGTTAAACACAATACAAGACAGTTCTTAATCAACTATAGTATTTAATAAAGAATTAAAGTACATGAAAAATACTTGGTAGTTATGACTTGATAATGATCACAGGATTCCAGAAGCCCCTATCTCAATTGTTGTTGAGTTGGAAAAGGTCAGCGGGCACTTCTGCAGTCAGTCAGGTTGGTCCCGTACGAAGCCAGCAAGTTGACCTTGTGTCAAGTTCTTTTATACACTGACAACAGCAGAGCCAGAACTCCCTACCTTGTTAGGTCATAATCATATTTTAAGCAAGTTAATTGGTACTTCTTATCTAATTTCTATATTCCACATATGCGCAGTATAAGCTAGCATTGCATAATGTTAGTATCACATACCCTCTGCTCCCACCAAGCCAACCTTATTGGCATGTCTTGGCCTTGAACGTCTGGTTCTACACAGTATTAATAACACGTTAGCATACAAGCACATAAAAAGGAGAACAGAAGCCATCTTAGGCTGTCCGGACCCAGGGGGTCACATTCTTTTTGCTTTTTCAACCCTACTTACGCCACTACTGACGAGCATCACAAGCTGAAAATATCTCATAAGAACGATTAAATCATCAGTCTCGCAAGGCATTACAGAACTGAACTCTTTAGTCATGGGGCTCCTTCTAATTTTTCACCTAAGGTCCCATAAAACCTAGGTCTGTCTCTCAATTCTAATCTTGTTTTCACAGTTTAAATTTGCCTTCACTTGAAGATCTGCATGGTGTTGCTCAGCATGGTTTTGACCTCTCTCTCAAAGTACCGGATCCAGAACCCCGCGCGCTATCCGTACGTGCGCGGCTCTGTCCATCTGGGAGAGAGAGGTGAGCGCAAGCCCCCTGTCACTCCCCTCTCTCATGCGGAGGGAGGGGGCTTACGCTGCCATAAGCCTACCTTAATTTAATCGTGTGCATCAGCGGTCCTAGCCCCCTCCTACACTGTACACTTAGCATGCTTACCCCGCCCACTTTAACGGAGTGGAAGCATAGCCCATTTGTACTATCATAACACTAGCGTAACATCTGAAGAGCGCATGCCTCATTTATTTTATGTTTTATTACATTTTAGCACTATATGATAAATTGTACAAATATTGTCAGGGCCTGATCCAGAGTGAAATAGTGTAGCATATTGTATTGTATTTTAGCTCTGCATATGTCCATTAAAGCTATACAGATTTGATGAATAGAGACATTGGACTGTATTCACACCTAAGAAGCTTCGGCTTCTTAGGTGCGTGATTTACGAAATCACCTACTACGCATGCGTGGTAGGTCATTTACGCAATCTACATACCAGTTAGGTACGTAGATTACCTCTGTAGTTTAGTATAACATTTTGTTACAAATAGGCAGCCTAATGCCGTCTCGCGAGTGTTTAGTTAGAATTGGGAGGGGGAAGGGATTTAGATTATCTGGGATGACGGGGAGATGCCTTGTCTGTGTGTAGTTTCCTTCATAAGAAGATAACTACGCACGGTAAAATAAGGTAGCCCTATGGCACTCTTAAGTGCCATAAGGTACCTGAAAATGGGGGGGGTGGATTAGGGACAGGACGGGTAAAAGGTACGGATCTGTCCGCACCTCACTCACTCTTAGGTGTGAATCCAGGCCATTATTGGCAAAGGAAGGGATGGACTAATGCAGCCAATTTAGAGTAAATTGTATTCTGGCAAATTAGCCCAATCCAGAATGGAAAAGTAAGTACAATGGGATTATTTACACCAACTAAAGGGAACATCCAAGTCTAGAATGATGTTGATAGCTGAGAATCCACAGCTATAAGAGGTCATTTGAGAAAGGTTTATCCTTGCAATAGTTTTACCAAAAGTGTGGAAATGTTGGTTCTGTATGCACACACAACACACTTTCATTACAGATCTGTATGGAAATGTTGGGAGAATGGAAGGTGGAGATGCAAGCAATGGATACGGAGAACCACTTGATGTTAAAGATCGTCGCTGGAGCACATACAGAGACTGGAGACTAACATGGACCAGATTCAGATATGGAAAATATAAGAGTAAAGTTACTCCTGGGCAAAACCATGTTGATTTCAGGGGGAGTCAAGTTAATTGTATTCTTTGCATGCAGGGATATATCTTTAAATTGTTTACTGCACACAGATACTGACCAGCTTTACTATCACACTGTTATTTAGACTTGGGCCCTATATTATCCATACCTGTGTTAGGGTACATCAGTGCCTTTCCATATAGCTATCATTTTCCAGCTGTATGGTTACATTGAAGGTTGGTAGACCCTTCAGGCATTTAGGAGAGGCTGCAGGTATTACAGGGACAATTTTTTCCTCTTTGTTTACAATTTCTAATTGTATAATAAAGGCTGGTTTCAGCCTTTACTTAAAATCCGGGCTTCTACACTGGGGAAATACTGTATTAAAGTAGGGTCCTACTGCAGCATGCACAGGAGTTGGGATACAGCAGGGCCCTGGTAGTAAAGGTCTGGAGCCTGTCCATGAAACATTTTTACTATACATAATACTGTGGAATAATCCTGCACTGGCAGATGGATGATTGGGGAAGAAATTATAACTTCATTGTTCTTGGCTGTTGTGTGACCTTAAACTATTCTTCCACCTAAAACATATTGACATTCAGGACTTGATCTGCGTATAAACTGGAGGTTGGTAAGTTCAAAGGAAATTTGTTGAAAAATGACTTTACTGAAAGAGTAAGTGGAATAACCTCCCATCTGAGGTGGTTAAGGCTGACACAATAGAACAGCTTAATCATGCTTGGGATGAATATTAGGATATCCTAAATCTTATATTAAACAGATTATAAAATAGGGTCTAGGGTCAGTATAGTTTTAAATAAACAAATCTTCAGACTGAATGGGCCACGTGGTTCTTATCTGCCGTCACTTTCTATGATTTGATGTTTCTTTGATCCCTCTTAAATTATCTATTATTTGTGGGTTTTCTTCAAATGATAAAATGAAAAAATAATATTTAAATTACTTCCTGGAACTATGAAAGTTTTTTAAATGAAGTTAACTCTTGGAACGTTTGAATAAATTATTGGTTCCCCGCAGGATTTTAAAGTGTCCCAAAAAAATGAAAGAAAGAAAATGCAAAGCACACAACCCACAATCACTTCAAAACACAGAACATTAAGCTTCAGTTCAACTCCATCAAGCCCATGATTTCCCTTATATCCTTCAATATGTCTATGTATGCATACTTGAACAAATATCCTTGCTAATGTTTCTAATAAAAAATGATTATAGAATATTCAGTTATAGAAAACTTGTGCTCTGTCTAAGGCTTCTGATCATGTGATATTTTATTCCACCCTATAACCATAAGGACAAACAGCCCAGGGTGACAAGACCAGACGCTAGAGTGATGCAAGTTGATTAAAAATGATAATTGATCCAAGCTATAGGCAGAGGCAATAACTTGGCAAGCAGCTCTAATGTTTGGAAAATATAAAATTAAAATTCAGAAATGACACACCCTTTCAATGTTATATATAAAGAATAAACATAGGTGAGATATCACACTTTCCACAGAAGCTGCTTTTTTCCTCTGGAAAGGTGTCCTTTTGCTTGATCAACATGGCCAGTTATAGACAATCATCCCGGACAGCATCCACAAGCTTTAGCTCAGCAAGTTATGGTGGAGGAGCTGGTGGCTTTGCTCAGTGTGGAGCAGGTGGTGGGCAAGGCTATGGAGGAGGTCCTGGATTTGGTGGTGGTGCTGGCGGTTATGGTAGTGGAGCTGACGGTTTTGGTGGTGCAGCTGGCGGCTATGGTGGTGGAGCTGGTGGTTTTGGTGGTGAAGCTGGTGGTCATGGTTTTGGTGGTGGAGCTGGTGGTCATGGTTTTGGTGGTGGAGCTGGTGGCCATGGTTTTGGTGGTGGAGCTGGTGGTCATGGTTTCGGTGGTGGTTTTGGTGGTGGAGCTGGCTTTGGCGGAGACATTGGTGGTGGTGGTGCTGGCTTTGGAGGTGGAGAAGGCCTTTTCTCTGGCAATGAGAAACAAACAATGCAAAATCTTAATGACCGCTTGGCTTCTTATCTGGAAAAAGTCCATGCACTGGAAAAGGCAAATGCTGACCTTGAACAAAAGATTAAGGAATGGTATGAGAAGCAAAAGCCCGGTAGTAGTACTGGGGAGGGAGGGAAAGATTACACTAAGTACTACACCATGATTGATGATTTAAAAGACAAGGTAAGTGTGACTAAAACTAAAATGAGGGAATAAATAATCAGTAGAGAGGAAAACATAAAAGCCTTAGCATTATGACCACCTTAAATCTTCACATTAAAACATAATAGTTATTGATAATTTTATAATACATCTTGTACTTATAAACAAAACATTCAAACAACATGCAAACAAAGAACTGTATTAAAAAAGTTATTTAGAAGAAAAGGATGTTGTTAAAGTTCATTCTTAGAAACTTATTGGCAAAATAAAAATTAGTATATGCAAATATATTTTATACTTATTTAAAAATTATAAAATGAATAAAGGAATTGAGTTTTATTTTTCCATGTCAAATGTAAAAGAATTTTTTGCCTAAATGATAGCTTATTTACTCTAAAATGAATTTTTGAAAAAAGTGTTTATTTGGTGCATAAGTGTAGGTTTTTGGAAACTCCCTTGTGCTAATACCACTTTACACTGTAAACATTGAGTTTTACCATGTCAAATGTAAAAGAATTTTTTGCCTAAATGATAGCTTATTTACTCTAAAATGAATTTTTGAAAAAAGTGTTTATTTTATTTTTTCAAATGTAAAAGAATTTTTTGCCTAAATGATAGCTTATTTACTCTAAAATGAATTTTTGAAAAAAGTGTTTATTTGGTGTGGTGGTGTAGGTTTTTGGAAACTCCCTTGTGCTAATACCACTTTACACTGTAAACAAGGAGAAGAGTATTTACTGTGATTTGGAATATGTATATAATATAAAATAGTACAACTATATATATATATATATAGAGAGAGAGAGAGAGAGAGAGAGTATTTTTTAAGGTAAGAGATGCTTTAGACTACAAAGATCTACCTGTGTTTAAACTGAAAGGGGGTGGAAGAAGGAAAATTGCTAATCTGTCTATATATCTGTTATGGAATAATGTGATTAAGCTATAATAACATCTTGTTTCTTACAGATTATTAAAGCCACCACTGATAATGCGAACTTAGTCTTGCAGATTGACAATGCCAGACTGGCTGCTGAAGACTTCACGATGAAGTGAGTGTGCTTTTAACTAGCTGTAAATGAAACAAAACTAAGTTTATCTTTGATTTGTACACCAATATTCCTAGTCACCTTTTCATCCCAACCATCTCTAGTTACTATTCAATGATTTGTACCTTCTATCCCACCTGGGTTAGCTATTCGTTTCCATATGTTATGTTGTGTTGTATTGTATTGTTTTGCCAACACCTATGGTATTTCATGTTCACTTTGTATAGCACTGCAGTACTCCATAAAAATCTAATAAGAGTAATAGTTATGTAGACATTCTCCACCTATATGAGTATTTTGTGCTTTATTTATTTATCAGGTATGAGAATGAGCTGACTCTCCGCCAGACTGTAGAGGCAGATATTAACGGCCTCCGCAGAGTCATGGATGAACTCACCTTGTCCAAGTCTGACATGGAATCTCAATATGAAAGTCTTAACGAAGAAATTGCTTCCCTCAAAAAGAACCATGAGGATGTAAGCTTATTAGAGAGATCATCACTATCCATTGCTTATAAACTGTAATATATGTTACAGAAACAAACTGTTTTTCATTCCATAGGAGGTTAAAGGATCCCAAGGCACTACAAAGGGTGAAGTTAATGTAGAAATGAATGCCGCACCGGGTACTGATCTGACGAAGGTACTAAACGACATGCGTGCGAAGTACGAAGAAATGGCTGAGAAGAATCGCAAGGATGCAGAAGCTCAGTTCATAAAAGCGGTAAGAAGCATTGTTAGGCCCTGTATTCGGAAAGCAAACAACTATAGACTGTAAAACTATTAGAAATGGCTAGGAGGTTGGTTGTTTGGGCAGTAACCATGCCAGCAAACATGATAATTCAAGTGTACAAATCATAGTTGAATGTTTGTGGCATTATTCTAGGTATTACATTGCCAAGGTTCAAATGTTTTGTGCCATCAAGTGTCTGCATTTCATAGGGATAGTTCAAATGGCCTTTGGCAAGACTAACACCAGTTATACTTTCATGGACACTCAATAAAGTTATATATTGTTTTTTCTCCATAAGAGCGAGGGCTTGAAAAAAGAAATCTCCACCGGTGTAGAGAAAGTCCAAACAAGCAAGAGTGAGGTCTCCGACCTGAAGAAGTCACTTCAAGCTTTGGAGATTGAGCTTCAGTCACTGCTTTCCATGGTAAAGAAGAAAGCACCATTCCTGAGTCATGCTCTCTTGTGAATTTCATTTGGTGCTGTCCATATTCTTGGTGGCATTGGTATCTGAATACATCGCTTTATCGCTCCAGGCTTCTGCCTGTTTATAAGAAAGCTTTTCCTATTATTATTATTATTATTATTATAAACTGTGTGATATAAGAAAAGTCTAAAAAGTCTAACTAAGTATTTGTAACACTTGCATGAGGGCAGTTGTAATGCAATACAATAGTAGGTATATCCCTGTACTGGTGTCACTGCCATTGAGACCATTATGTAGTTTATATGTGATACCTTCTGTTGACAGAAAAAATCACTAGAAGTAACATTGGCAGAGACTGAAGGACGTTACTGCATGCAACTTGCACAGAGCCAAGCCAGTATTGCTGCCATTGAAGAGCAACTGACACAGATCAAATCAGACATTGAGTGTCAGACTGCAGAATATGAAGATCTGCTTGACATCAAGACTAGGCTAGAAGGAGAGATCAATACATATCGCAAGCTTCTAGATGGAGAAGGGTAAGAAAAATTAACAATCGTTTTTTTGTGTTTTTACTGGTATTCCACATATTTATATGCTCACAATGGGGTAGATCCAGAACTACGTACGCAAGTGAAATTACACTAGTCACTAGCTCAAAAGCGCCCATTAGTATGTACTGCGCATGCGTGGGGCAGATGTTACACCACGTAACTCACAGCAGTTATGCTTTGAAAAGTTAAGGTAGGGTTTGGAAAGTGTAAAACGTTTAACGTACGTACGACCGAGGGGAGTGTCTAGGGGAGTGCATAGTAAATACACTATGCTAAAAAACGTAATAGAAACATAGCTCTGGATCTGGCCCAATGACTGTATTTCCATAACAGAACTGGTACTGGACAAACTGGCTCAGGACAAACTGTCTCAGGACAAACAGGCGCTGGGAAAGCTACCAGTCAAACTGGTTCTGGATCTGGAAGTGCTTCAGGATCTGGCTCAGGTAATGACTTTTTGGCAACCTAGGGCCTACCTTAACACTTCCTACCACTGCTAGTGGTACAGAGCTAGATCCTCAGGATTGAGGCTTCTGTGCTGGAAGTCCAACACTGGGGCTTGGAAGGGACGCATGGGAGGAGGGAGGTATGTATATCATACATTAAGGGCTTAGTCAAGCACGCTACAGGATCTATGATCAAAGTTCTGGATCTGGCCCCATTATATTATTAAAATAGGACAAAGTTATAGCCATAGGGCATTTACTACGGATCTCTATGTGGTATCTGCCATCCATGCAGGTGAGTGGGATTATTTTTGTGACATAGTTGTATTTTTATTTGAGAATTTGAGCATGTATTTGTTATGCATTAAAAGGGAAAATACTAAGTAAACTATGTAGGAATGTTGGAATATACACTTCAAATGACTGACAATAAATAAATAAATAAAATAAATAATAATTATTTGCCTTATTTTAGGACCCCAAAGAACACGGAGAATAAAGCAATACGTTGAAATAATGGAAGACAATAAGGTTGTAGGGACGGAAGTTGTTGAAAAAATGATTCCAATATAAGATCACCCCTATTACCACCACAAGTTGTCTGCTCAAGCAAAATGGAAACTGTCTGGGATCACTTACATATCTTTTATATATTCTACTTCTTCTTTTATGGGACTGTATCAGATTGGGGAGTAAGCACATTGTAAGCATGAAATTATTCTGCTTTATTCTTTGAAATCAGGAACTGGAGCCAAGTATGCTCTCTGCACTGCTGAGTGCTATCAGTGTGTTCTCTACCTATAACGTTTATCCTGTGCCTCTCCATCATTACTTGTTCCTTTAGCATGTCTTTTGCTTTGCACTGTTGACAAAAATAAACATTTTCTTAAGCAAGTTATATCTGGTGTCTGTACTTTGATAAATAATGGTGAGAGCAGTGCAAGATTTATAAAACATAGAATAGGACAATGAAAGAGGCCTATGGGCTTACCAACCAATCAACAGACCCTGTTTAGTGGTGTTCAAGTTAATTCTCTTTATTGATAGTTATCATGGTGATAAAAAAAATTACCTTTCACAGCAGTTTACAAGGAAAAATATAACAACGTAATATTATCCTCATAATGCATCAATACATAGGCTAAGATTTTATTTTCACTAATCACAACTATAGTTTAAAATGACAACACAAATTAGCTGTGGAATAAGCATTAGACTTTGCACAATCCAATTCTAGAAGTTGTTATAAAACAAGCATCTACTGTAAATACTAGACAACCTCAGACAAGGACAAAAATATAATATATTATATAAGTATTAAAGGAGGTATGGTATTGTCTGTTGCCAACATGCTTTAGGTCCATGTCAGATTTTTTTTTAAGTGAACATTGTAGAGATTAGTAGACCATAGCTTAACTTGCCCTTGGCATAAAACAAGTCACATGACAGAATGCAGAGAGCTTAAGTAAATATTGGTCGGTTAAAAGTGAATTAGCCACAACTACCAAGTCCATCACATTTGCTTTAACTCTGTGTAGAATGGACTATGTTCTGCTACACATTTACCAAGTCAAAGAATTGTTGAGAAAAATTCGAGAGTCAATTGGTTCAATAGTTTCCCCACAAAAATCCATGTTAAAATTAAGCTGTAGACAATGAAACATTTGATTAAAGTTTATTTCAGATTAAAAAAAATACCTTAACTTTTGCCAACGTAACCGCAGTGATCCGCACACGTACGTATGGGCAACACGTATTTATGCAGCTAAGCCCATACTGTACACTTTAAATACAAACCCCTGCCTACATAGCGTATTTCAGACGTATTTTGGACACACGTAAAATTGGCAAACCCCACACGTAAGTATTTACGTGGCACATACGTGAATGGCCCATACGTTCACAATTACGCTACGTTACTGAGCGTATTTTCTATGGTGCGCATGCGCAGTACTTACCAAAAGGCTATTTTATGTCTCTGCCACGCGTAAATTCGCTCACAAGCTTTGTTCTGGATCTGGGCCAATAGGTTAACTTAGCTTCAACATGGCGCAGCATTGCCAACTTTCTATTTCTTACCTTTGGGCGATCTCGGAGGAAACAAACAGATGCCGGAATGGAGGCAGGGCTCTGCAATGTTTGCAAATGACTTCCTGAAGGCCCAATATGCGCATCTACCTTTGTAATGCATAGCCTATGTATCTCTTTTGTATGTAATTAAACATAACAGTGGTCATTAACAATTGACTGTAGGACAGTGGTATCTCTAAAACTGCAATTTTCAAGCCATTCATAATCACATCACTACTGCTTCCATCCAACTTCTAACATGTAACAGCAGCTATTCCTGCATAGAGTAGTTTGAACATAATTATTTCAGGAGCTTTATTATTGAAACTTTTTTTTATTTCTTCTTGTTATAGACTGTTAGTAAATCTATCCAAAATGTTCTACTGCTTAGTAAAAATAGGCTTCCCGAAGTGTTTTCTAGGCTTTTAAGTAAGTTCCTATAAGGGCATCTTATAGGGCAGGCAGACACGATAGTCACTAGTAACTCCAAGGAGTGTCCATTAATTATTCAATGGTTCACTGATATAGATTCAAATCTTGCTTACAAAAGTTACAAAGCCTGAAAGACATTAAATGAATCCATGAATTAATTAATTAATGAAGACACGACTATAAATCTATTCATAATTATCATATTATTCTTACACACTCCCATACACACCCACCATGCTAGGATCCCTGAGGCATCAAGAGTTTTTTTGTTCCCTGAACAATGTATGTACTTGTTGGTAACTTTCAGTTATGTTTGCCAGCAATTTTATATAAACCTGCATCCAGTATATTAGAGAAAGTCTTGAGCTTTTTTGTATTGAAATGTTTTCTTTTAATCTTTATTAAATATAGTTTATTTAAACAATTAAAGAAACCCTCAAGTTATTAGTGGTTTTAGGAGGACCTGTTTTGCAAGAAGTCCGGTGCACTATTAAACCTTTGCTATAGCTGTTGAACTCCCAAAAAATTGTAAATCAGTTCAACAAGAAATAGAGGGACTGATCTATAGTCTGAGAGTGACAGCAAAAACAGGTCAAAGGGACAACCATGTAGAAAAGTGAGTGGTGCAAAAAAAAACTAAATTAAATTAAATACTTAATATTTTGTTATGCAAAAATATGTTCCTTTGAAATAAAAATGTTATATACAGGCTTTAAAATGTATTTCAAAAAACTATTAACAGCAAGCTATTTCTCTTTCTTTTCTCTCTTGCTCTCTTTGCAAACATGAAGCTGATGTGACCTTGGGAGCTTCTCTCCCAGCAGCTTCAGTGGATGTCTTGGGAGAGGGTTAGGGTAAGGGGGGGCAGATAGGTCAGCATATTGTAAGTTTAAATGCTGGCATTTTAGTTATAGAGACTCCTCAGTGTACAGCCAGATAACGTTACTTTCTCGACCTTCTGTAGATCACTGATGAGTCTATATGAAATACTGGAAATCATGTCACTTGTCCTTACAGGACATCCCCTGCTCTCCCTTTGACTGCATCCCCTTTACATTTGAGAGGATGATTCCCCCATGGCCCCTCTTACATGTTCCAATGGTCCTGTTGCAATTAAATCCTGCAAACTTCAATTTGTAAAATGTAATTTAAAGCTGAGTTAGGAAATCTTCTAAACACATTTTCCTGCCTCTACAGTTGAACAGTTTACTGTTATGCTAGGTACAACATTTTACGATTTCCTGTGCTCCGACAAATCATTTCAATAGCCGGAGAAATTATAAACAGGGTGCACACTGGGGGGTTCTCGACTACAACAGTATCGGCATAGTGTTAGTTGAATCATTTATGCAAACCAGTATAGCCAAGAATCACGCAAGTGCAATTATGCAATACTTTGTCTGCAGGTTAAAAAAAATCACTCCAGCATACACTACACAATTTTCTGTATGATTGGCCGATTATTGGCTAATCAACCCTATAACTGTATAAAACATAACTAGCTTAACTCTCAAACCTTGGATCAGCATCAGAGGCAGCAAATTAGATGTTTTTTTGGAAATCACATATATTGTGAAGGAGGAGAAAGGGTTAAAATCAAACTGAGAGATTACATTTCCTGGTTGTGGGCCTGACCATGGGCCTGATCCAGAGCTACGATGCTACACTGAGCGCTGTAGCGCTCAGCGTAACATCGGTGCTCTGGCCCGACACTCCCCCTGTGCGGCCGTATGACCCCTTCCTTACGCCGGCTGAAGGCTACCCTAACTTCAGCCGGCGTAAGGAAGGGGCCATACGCTCGCACATGAGCGTATGGCCGCCTAGCCCGCTATCCCACCCTCATTTAACTAGTTCTCCCCGCCCACCTACACTAACCTGTACGTAGGGACGCTGGGGGACGTCCCTTCCAGCGTCTCTACGGCGCTGCTACGGACGCTCGATCCAGGATCGGGCATTGCCGTAGCAACGCCGGGCAACATCTGCCCGGCGCATGCGCAGATCGGCTACAAAGCCGATCTTACGCTTACGTCCGCGGTCCGAGCGACGGCGGGCGTTATTCAGGATCAGGCCCAGGGTGAGTAAAAATCAGTTTAAGTCTGACACTAAACGACATTACAGCGTTCCAGAGGACCGTTGCAGCTGCCAGCCGCGTACCACTTGACAGAGGTCCGCGTACCACCAGTGGTACACGTACCATGCGTTGAGAACCCCTGATCTAGATTAAAGGCCGGTGTTACTTCAGTTCTGAGGCCTTGTGGGATAATCTCATGAGTGTAGTATTGTTCAAGAGTGGTGATTTCCCACCATAAATTGTTCTCTTTAATTAATACTTTCTCCAATTTCCACATAATAGTTTCTATGGTTAAGGATTCTGTTGGAATGTTGTTAGAAAAGATATTATTTGCTATATTTATTCTTTCTTCCCGATGCTTAAACATACTGATAATAACCTGTCCTTTTAAAGAAGGTGCAGATACAATAAAAACAAAAGTAAAGGTGTATGGTTTAAATCAAAAAACCTTGTGTTCTTACTGAGAACAAAGGAGACCCTTGAAAAGTCTCTTGTAAATATAGTATGCTTCAGAAGTAGTCTCTATAAATAAACACTTAGGTATTCGTTAAAAGCAG
>WWET01001220.1:129738-147909 GCA_011038615.1 Limnodynastes dumerilii
TGGCCTGGGTCATTTTTTATCCAAGATTCCATTAAAGTCTGGGTATTTCTTTTCACTGGCGGCATTATTTCAACAAAAATAAGATTTTCGTAGGTTAACACAGCGAGCAATTGAATGACAAACAATTGAATTGCGTGAAGCAACGAGTGCCGTACTCCCTTCCCCCCACGTGCGGCACCTCCCGCCAACGCTTTCGCCTCGTGCCAGCCAGCAGAGCGGGTTCAGTGCGCTTGCCGAGTGCGTGTGAGGCGCACGTCACTGGCTGCGGCCCGCCACCGTTCCTGCGTAATACACCAAGCCTAACACATTTAACTACTGAAAAAAGCACTATAAAAATAGCGTTTTATGCATTTGCATATGCAAACATGCAAATGCATATAATCCTATGTCTAGTCATTACAAACCTTGAGGATTTGTAATGGTGATTCATAGTCATCATGTTCTTAAGTCCTACGTAAATTGCATATATCAAGGTATTACGCATGCGCAGTATATCGCTTTTTAAATATACGCACCTAAAAAGCTGCATTTTCTTAACTGTGAATCAGGTACAAATTAGGTTTTTTATTTTTATTTTCAGTTTTCTCAATCTTTTTCTGTGCATTAAGATATATTCTTCCTAACACTTAAGGCATTCTTTAGTATATGTGAATGTTTACTTTTAATACTTCATATCATCGCAATCACATGTTCTAGTTAACACGATGGTCTTTGGAACTTTAATACCACCTTTGGGTAGACATGTATATTGTCCCAGGGTCTCAATGACTGGCTTTCCCCAAGTGAACAAAGCAGTGTATGGCCCACAGAGAGTGGAAACCGACTTACTTGGAGCAAGATGACATTCTTTAATTGACTTCTGCTTGATACTAGTATTTGATACTACGTCTTGCGACTAATTGTTGGTAACATTAAAGACATAGTAAAAGTAACATGTACGTAAGCACAGTCATAAAATATGTTTGGATGATGACAAGGACCCACCCAGTCTGCTCACATTGCAAGCAGATTTTGGGCGTTCATTTTCATGTAACAACATGGCATATGAATGTCAAATATAAACAATACATCATTACCTCCAAAAAATAATTAAGTCTAAGAGGCTGTAAATTATAGTATGTCAGTTTTTTTATTATAATAATTGTTTTCAGCCTGACACGAGATGTGTGGCAAACTTCACACTTGGATTTGTGGAAAACAAGAAAAATTTTAAGGATTTAAAAAAAAAAATTGAGAAATGTTACAAAAAAAGGTAAAAAACAAAGCATGTTGAATTTCAGGGGGAGGCGTATTCATTTTATTCTTTGCAAGCAGGGAGAATACTTTGACATTTTGCACACAGATTTTTGCTTGCTTATCTTTTATTTAAATTGCATTTCCTTTTGTTTTAGGTGTAAGCACAGCAATTGTTAGCACTGCGCATTTACACAAGTGTGAGCACAAAAGGAGGACACAAAGTGGCGAAAATACAAAAAATCAGGTTATATCACTAAAAAGCGCAATGCAGTCCTATCAGCAGCAGATCCTCACCCTAGAGTAGCCAAAACTCTAAATGGGAAACATAAGACAGAAAAAAGCGAATGGAAGAACAGCGCTGGGACCAATACTAAACAAATAACAATAAAATAAATATGAATATACATAAAACTGCAGCATACAGGTAAAAAGAAACCCTAACAGTCTGTTGCATAGGAGAAGTGGCCCAAAGCAATTAAAACAAATTAGAATGTTTCTGGTTTTCTCATGTTCCAAATGGATCGATATAAGGAAGAGAAGAAGGACACAAACATGTATTAGGATATAAAAACAATACAGGTTTGGTGATAAAATAAAACATTTTTACTCCACAATAATAAAATACATAAAAAACATTCAAATAAATTTAGAAAAAATTACAAGAAAGTAGTCAGAAGGGGCCGGATCCACAACAACGTACGTCTCGCAACATACGTCCAGCAGGTGGCGATAATAGCTACTACGCATGCGTAGTAACTAATTTACATAATATACGTATCGTTGCTTATCATGTCACATGGATATGGAGAAAACATCTTGTTAGTTCTGTGGTCATACACTGTATTGGGGTTCAAGCAGGTAGTTCAAATAGCCAACTATATTCATACTAGAATATTGTGTGTATTTGTATCATAAAAAGTTTACATAGGAATATATTCTGAGAATACGGTTTTTCCATATACTGGACTGGATCCTTACTTCCTCTGCCACTGCAAGTATAACACCTCCGCAGCGGTAGCAAAGATCCAAAAGTGAGATCCTAAGTTCAGTACATGCGAGGAGAGAACAATCCTCTCACACGTACCCTGTACCCTGCATCCTGCACCCATGGAAAATGGTAATGGTGAATCATTGACAAGAGCTTACCAAGCCCTTACTGTATGATTATCATACCTCCCCTCACCTACCATGTGTACACGGTGTATGCTGTATGGTGGGTCATCTCGCCTCGCCGCTGCAAACACTTCCATCACGGAAGACTGCATCATAAGGATGCAGGTCCATGATGGAAACCTGTATGGTGTGCAGCTGTTTTCCACGCACACAGTGCAGGAACTGGTGTCATTATCAATACTGTATTCGGCCCATTGTATCTATATAACTAAAACACATTTGTCAGCTTACACTTTCCCCTCCCCTACTGACCATGAGTAAATGTAGGGTATTCATAGCACTGTTTAGAACCATGGAATATTTTAGCTTTATACGGCATAAACGTAATGTCACACTTTTACTGATGTTTAGATTTTTCAATGGGCTTCAGTAGTTTGTAGTTTATATAATCAAAAGTTCTTGCTATTGCCTTAAATTATTGCAAAATGTCAATTCCATTATTCCAGTTCTACAAGTGTCCTAAAACAACAAAGGTGTATAAAGACAAATTTTATTCCACTATGCCACAGCGATTACTGAGCTATTGCCCAATAATAGAGAACTATAAAAGGAGTTTCCCTTCTTAATTACACATTGCGTTATAAAATTCATCTGTAAAAATGAATCTGGGAGAAGGGAGGGGGAATTGTTTCAAAACATAAATTACATGTCTTATTGCAAATGGTTACAGGAAATAAAATAATACTTATCTATGCTCCACCCACATATCATTTTATAGTAATAAGCACCCGAAGGGATTTCCCAAATTAGGCCAAGTGGACACATTGTTTATATATTAATTAACATTTCATCAAGAAATAAAGAGCCAGAAATGGGTTTGGAAGGTTGTATCAAACGGAAACACCCTACTTATTTCTGTATATAAAAGCTAAACTGTTTATTTGTGAAGTAAGCTTCTTATCTCTTTCCTAGCTATACCAGGAGGGCTTACCCAACAGCTATCAAGAAAATGCCTCACCATAAAAGCTCTGCATCTTCAAGAGTGTCTGTTGGAGGTGGTGGCACATCAGGTTGTTCTTTTCTTGGAATCTCTGGAGGAGCTTTTGGGGGTAGCCAACATGGAGGAGCTTTTGGGGGTAGCCAACATGGGGGAGCTTTTGGGGGTAGCCAACATGGAGCAGCTTTTGGGGGTAGCCAACATGGAGCAGCTTTTGGTGGTAGCCAACATGGAGCAGCTTTTGGTGGTAGCCAACATGGAGCAGCTTTTGGGGGTAGCCAACATGGAGTAGCTTTTGGGGGTAGCCAACATGGAGGTGCTGCTGGTGGCTTTGGAGGGACAGGAGCTTTTGGAGGTAGCCTAAGCGGTTTTGGTGGAGCAGGAGGTTATGGAGGGGGTGCTGGGGGATTTGGTGGTGCAGGCTTTGGTGGACACATGGGCGGAGGTAGCTTTGGTGGAGAAGGCCTTCTCTCTGGAAGTGAAAAGGAAACCATGCAGAATCTGAATGATCGCCTTGCTTCATACCTGAACAAAGTGCGAGCTTTAGAAGAAGCCAATGCTGCTCTTGAAAGCAAAATTAGGAATTGGTATGAGCAACACAGCAAAGATAACAAACCAGACCGTGATTACAGTAAATATTACAAAATCATTGATGATCTCAAGAAACAGGTATTGATTTTATACTTTTCTCTTTCTACAGAACTAATGTATGTCTTGAATATAAAGACAAAAACTGTTCTCAAGATGTATTTTTCTTTTATCATCAGCAGTACATAAATATATCTGCCTAACAAAATATTTGTTCTTTGCATTGTTAAGGAATATCTGAATGGTACACTACATTATTTTGTTTTTATGTATAATAATACAACAGAGTAAAAAAGTTGTTCCAATTATAAAACTGGTTTATTCTCATAGATTCAAACTGTAACTGTGGACAATGCAAAGATCGTCTTAGGAATTGACAATGCCCGTCTAGCTGCTGATGATTTTAAACTGAAGTAAGTGTTTTATACCCAATAGCAATATTGTTGTTTTGCATAAACTATAATATACTTACAAAGCTGTTATGTCCTTTCATATAGGTATGAGAATGAACTGTACCTTCGTCAAAGTGTGGAGGCTGATATCAATGGTCTACGCAAATTGCTAGATGACCTCAATATGAACAAGTGTGATCTTGAGTCACAGATTGAAAGCTTAAATGAGGAACTTATTTGTCTCAAAAAGAACCATGAAGAGGTACCACACAAGAACATAAATACTGCAAATGATCTATCAATAATACACAATAGTATTAGTTACATGTTTTCTTGTTCCACACAAGAACATATAATCAGTAAAAGTCTTTATGAAGATTTATTAAGAGATGTTCTTTGTTTTTAGGAAATGAAGAGCTACCAAGGGGCTACAGGACAAGTAACTGTGGAGATGCAAGCTGCTCCAGGAAATGATCTCACCAAAACCCTTAATGACATGAGATGTGACTATGAAGCGATGGCAGAGAAGAATCGGAGAGATGCTGAAGCTCAGTTTAACGAAGCGGTAAATAAATACATTTGTTCATTTTACAGTTATAGACCCGTGACATGAATGTTATCTACAGAGATTAACTTTTAATTGCTCTGTTTTAGAGTAAGGCCCTCAAGCAAGAGATCTCTTCTGGGGCTGAGCAAGTGCAGTCAAGCAAAAGTGAAATTACCGATTTAAAACGTACTCTTCAATCCTTGGAAATTGAACTACAAGCTGCAATGGCTATGGTATGTCCCTATCACCAGTAAAAAAATATCACTAGTATCTACTAACACTGTACTCTGTCCATTTCTACTATTATGAATTACAATGTATATTGATATATTTAGCAAAGACTTTATAAACCAAAACTGAACTTTGCACTTTTATGAGTGGAGGAGGTAGTATGGGAAAGCTCGCTAAGGTAATGCACAATTGTCTTTTTTTTTATAGAAAAAGTCACTGGAGAGCACATTGGCTGAGACAGAAGGCAATTACTGTGTACAACTTGGGCAAATCCAAGCAAAGCTCGGCTCCTTGGAGCAACAGTTGTGTGAAGTTAGGACAGACATGGAAAGGCAAAGCTTGGAGTATGATCAGCTTCTGGACATCAAGACCCGACTGGAGAAGGAAATTGAGACCTATCGTTGCTTACTAGATGGTGAAAGCCGGTATGAATATGTTCTCTATACATTTCTCCTTTAAATTCACATTATGATACTGAGCAAAGCATGACCACCCTGGATATGACTTCTGACTGTAACAAATGTATGTTTCCTTTTTTAGTGAAAAAACCCAGACCCCTCATGTTCCACATGGTAAGCACATCATATTAATATTTACATATGTTTTTGTAAAGGACAAGAAGACACTTGGTCAAAGTGTTACATGATTGAATTTATAGTCATGTTGAACAAGTGCAATAACGTAAAAAAGCATAAAATATCAATATCCAAAAGGAGAAGAAGCAAAAAAAATCACAAACATATTTGTTGGATTTTGGAATAAATGACAAGCACTTGATTCCTAGCTCCAGAAAAAAGGTTTAGTATCCATGCATTATATTCACTGTTCAGTGAATGATTTGAGTTAGAGGATTGGTTTCCTAAGAAGAATGTACCTACAGTTTACAGTTACATCTTAAGGCTGATCCAGAAATTAAGAGGAAGAGCAAACACAAGGGGAATCATACACCTCAGTAACTGAATGGAAGGCAAATAAAAACAGAAATAAAATTGTTAGGTGGAATTTTTTTTCAGCTAAACCCAACTGCATATTAAAATAGGAGCAGTTTAATATTTCAGTTCTGTGTGCAAATGCTAATAATGCACACAGTAGTACATGGTTTGCCCAGGTATACACTTGCAGCTGTTTTTGCTGTTACTTTTAAAATGAGGATCAATTCTGTATATGCAGGAACATCCAAAATGCCAAATCCTGTTTTTTTCTGTATACAGTATGCTTTCTGCATATATTTAAAAGTTGCTGTCTATTTTTCAGAGCCAAACAAGACCCGGAAGACTAAAATGATAATTGAAGAGGTGGTAAATGGAATAGTGGTGTCACAGAAAGTCAAAGAAACAGAAGAGAAGATGTGATCAGAACCTTCTAGCCCTCCTGTAATATACTTACAAGCTACTAAATCTTAATTGGTGTCTCCAGGGCTATCATATTCTACATCTATGTTTAATCTTTTATGACATATTTTATATATCAAGTGGTGTATTCCTCCTATCTATGGTGATGCTACAAAATTAACTTCTATCAATAAAATATTCATTTGATGCACAGTTTATGTTTATTTGTTTGTTTAGATGGAATCTCACAATGTATTTTGTATATAATAAACTGGGTTTGTAGAATACAGGGAAGTCCATTGTCCAAGAGGCTTACTTAACTTAATTAGGTGGTTGGAAAAATGTCAAAGTAGTAGGTAAATATACTAAACATTTATTTGATGATTAAAGGTACAATGGGGGTGATCCGGTGCTTGGGAGTGAGGTTAGTGTACAGTTTAGCTAAACTATTTTGCAAAGTAAGGAGAACAAATTAATTTAAAGTCTTTTGCATGCAGGGAAAATACTTAACTTTTGCACATAGAACTCACATACTGCATAGTTTTAGGTTTAATCTATAAATTAGAGTAGAACTAAGAAATGTCACCTCTCAATTCTAATTCTGCTTTCACTGTTTAAATGTTCCACCCCTTGCAGTTCAACATGGTATTGCTCAGGTCTACACTTGCACCTAAAAAAGGTGTAAGTGCAGCTCTGAATTAGCCCCAATGTCTTTTTAGACCATCATTGGATTAACATTATTATTAATTGTTGGAGATCTACAATTCCAAGGACATTTTGGAATGCCACCTGGTTGCCTTCCAACAAACATCGGGGTTGATCCAGACCCCCGCATGCTTTACGTGCATGCGAGGGTCCATGCATACGATCACATAGCAGGGAGTGCCCGCCCCATGCCCTCCCCACTCTTGGTAGTAAATCTGGACACTTACATGTCCAGATTCCTACTTTAACTATTATGACTAGGCTACGTCATAACGAAGCTTCTCAAACCCTCTACCATTCATTTAAATGGCTGTCCATGCCTACATAGCGGGGATAGACCCATCATAAATGAAAGGTCTACCTTTTCCCTGTTAACACTTAGTACTTACACTAAGGGAACATCTGCAGAGCGCATGCGCAGATGTTCCCTGACAGTGAACTTACGCAAATGACTGTGTAAGTTCCCTGTCGGCAGTAGGTCTGGATCTGGTCCATTACATGTAACCATATCTTTGCATGCCTGTTGGTTAGTACTGACTGCTCCACAATATATTTAAATCTGACTGCGATTTGTTAACTCCTATTAGTTGTAGGTTGTCAGATGTATCTCTGATTATTAAGTGCCTGTCCCAAGGAAATATGAAGTAAGTCACTGAATACCAGCTTTTATTTCTGCCGGTAAATAATATTTCCTATTCTGAGCTTACTGCAATAAAAGGTTAACACCAAAGACACAACCAACTCAGGGATGGCAGTTGTATCATCAATGTCTTAAATATTTGTCTAATAAATACTAGTGATACTTGAACTTCCCTTGTTACCTGAACATGATTATTTTGAGTACCTGAATCCCAAGACTGCTCCCTGTTACCTTGCCTCCTGTAACAAGCCCATAACTTATATATCTTGCTCCGTAGTATGACCAGTAATCTGTCTTGTCTGTTTGCATTCAGTCCATGCCTGCTTCAGTTCCTGGTTTCTATCCTCCCTTTTTATTGTGTGGTATTGGTGTCAGTGCTTGTCCGGTCCTCTCTGTCTGTTCAATTTAATTAATGACTAATTAGGGTTGGAGATGCGGTTAGGGTTAGAATTATTGTAATGCCAAACACAGTAAGTATCCGCATTACAATATATTATCTGACAAGTGCGAGTTAGCCACTCTGTCACATAGAGGATCTTCAGACAGTTAAAGCATTTAAATACACACATACACACACACACATATTCTACAAAATCACACACACCAATGCTACAAAATAATACACACCAATTTCATCAAATGTAAATACAAACATACATACAAACCAGTTCTTCAAAATGTGAATACACACACACACACATACATACAAGCCAATTCAGCATGTTAGATCTTACCTGTCCCGTGGCCTTAGTACCTTTGGCATCATCTTCTGCAGTGGCATCCCCCTCCGGTACCGTCTCCCTCTGTGCATGCCATCAGACGCACGCTCCCTCTTCGTGGTGTCCTCCCTGTTGCCTAGCAGCCAGGACACCATTCAATAAACTTGCAGCTGATTGACCGGCAGCCCCTTTATAAGACCTGACAGCACTCTCACACACTGCCGGTTATAGTGTTCTTCTTCTTGTTTTTCTGGTGTTACCATTGGGATTCAGAGTGCCCCAGAATTCCTGTCCAGTCCTGGGGGTAAATTTACTAACGTCGTGTTTTGACGTCATAAAGGCTATAATAGGGGCCTCTAGTGACCGCTGCCTCATTAGCCACGGAATCCTGAAGGAGCAAGACCGGACTACAGCATCTCAGCTAAGAGCATTCTGCTATGAAGAGGCCGATTTCTTCTAGCAACTCTCCCAAGATTGATGACAACTAAAATGTGAGTATGTTTGGGGTTTTTCTTTTTACATTTTTACACTATGGGACACTTTGCAAAGATTTTTTCATGTCCAGGATAGGGAGCATTTTTCTATCATAACGGGCACTATCAGGACCATTACATTTGAATAAACACATAACTGGGCTATACTTTTTTGGGTTTCACTGTTGGAATAATTAATATTACATCAGGGACAAGAGATTAAGGTTTTGAAGTAACATTAGCTTTTTTACACATTATTAATGGCGCAGCAGCCCATTAACCCTTGGTATGCTGACACTTATAGTACTAAAAGGCACAGCATGCCTTGCAATACATGGGCATGTTGTGCCTTATAATGCTATATGTGCCATGCTAAGGGTTCATAGCAGGCCGTGCACTGCTTTTTTACTTTTATAATTTTTCTGCTACTTGCAAAACCCCCCAAAAAAATCGCCAAATAATTTGATTTCAAGGAAATCGACATTAGTAAATTTACCCCCTGGTGTTTCCTGTTTCCTGTCTCCTTGCCCTTTTCCCCTAGTCCAGTCCCATCTACACTTTATCGTCTTATGTTTTGCCTCTAACTCTCTATTTACCTCTAGTATGTTTGTGCTCTGTGTCTGTGTGTGAGAGCCCCAGTCTTGTTATTTGTCTTTCTCATTCTGCCTCTGTTCCCAGTGTCATTTTCCCATCTTCTATGTGATTTTTCCTATGCCTCTCCTGTCCTCAGTATTACTAACTCTCGCTCTATTTTTATCTTTGGATGTCGGTGTTACAATATTAGTCAGAAGGGGTCCAGCCGATCCCCACCATCAAGGAGCTCTAGTAAAGACCAGGCTCCTAGTTAGACTCCGCACCATGGTTTGCCATGACCGTAACAGTATGTTTGCATTGGCCAGTCCAGACGGACAACCAGACACTGTCTGGGCATGTTCCTGCAATGCAGACCAGAACATTATATGTCTGGTATAATACTATAATTTAAACAATATCATATATTATTTTATTTATTAATAGGTTTTTATATAGCGCTATCAGATTATGTAGTGCTTTACAGAGAATATTGCACTTTCACATAATTCCCAGCCCCATTGGAGCTACATTACACAGACAGACTAGGGTTAATTTAGCCAGCAGCCATTTAACCTACCAGCATATTTCTGGAGTGTTGGAGGAAACTGGAGCACCCAGAGGAAACCCATGCAGACACGGGGAGAACATACAAATGCCACACAGATAAGGCCTAGGCTGGGAATTGACCTGATGACTTCAGCGCTGTGATTTGCACTAGCTATGATAATTATAACAAACATTATATTTTATATATAACCAACATTTTTATTATAAATAACAGCAGAGTAAGCCAGCACTTGCATCTGGATGACTGGGAAAAATAACTTATCTCTGTTTGAGAGCTTTAAGCCATATACAAGACCACACTTGCGTATGGTTATACTTATGGCTAGGGGTGTGGGTTGTTTTTGCGTGTGTTTTTTTTCAAATGCAAGATGCGTTCTCTTTGTGTTTCAGTCTGAATAAGGTCTGCTAGGTTATAATACACACAATTGATTAAACTCAATGTTCTGTCAAAAGAATAAAGAATACTAAAATAAGGCATTTACAAAAAATAAAGGGTGTTAATATCATAATTATTGCAGTTACGTGCAAGTGTATAAAAACAACACCCTAATACATCTATGTGAATCTGTGTAACAAAGACACAAACTGAACAGGATATCCCATCTGTCATGGTACAATCACATGACATGCAGACAGGTACATCAAATGGATGCCTAATTAACCAGTATAAATATCTAGGAAAGAATAAAAAAAATAATAATCCGATATTCTGAACATTAGATGTTACAGTTATAGTTTTTGTACATATAAATGATATTGTCAGAGATTAACATAGGAGATGTCTCAACTCAATCTATTACAAGTCACACCCGTAACTCATTCCACACAGTATAGTATATTAAAATAAAAGGATTTTGAAAGGATTACGCAAAGAGTTTCAGCCCATATTTCGTCTCATAAGAAAAGGTAAATGATGACAGCGATGACCGCAACTGCCATAATTGTTTATAATTATGTATTTAATGTTCCATCTTTGGAATACTGCTTGGCTGGGTGGATCACCTAGACGATTTTACCATTTACAATAAAAGTATTTTCAGTATGAATGTTGGATTAATATACCCAATAAACTACATGCAAGCAATGTAGCAGCTATTGCTATGTAGCAGGGTGTTTGTCACATCCTGATCTGCTGCATCACTGGGGAGCTGTCATTGTGGGTGGTGAGGAGAGGGCCAGCATTTTCTACAGTAAATATGAAACTATGACGTACCAGCCTGCTTTGCCAGGTGTCAGCTATGCCCATGCATACTGGAGCCTGACAACTGGAGAGCCACAGGTTGGCAAGGCCTGCAGAAAATGGTTCCACTACATAATGGCTAATATCTGATTGCTGTGTGTTACATCAGGGATGCAGTTGCTGCTTAGAATGGTTTATTTCCGACACTGATAAAGTTGCGGCTGTATCAGTGGCACAATGGATATTATGTCATATGGCTCTATTTCCTTTTTGACAATAGCGTGTAAGGTAGGGTTAGGCAGCGGGACATGGAGGTTTAAGATTAGGCAGCTAGAAGGGGAAGGATAGGGTTAAGCTGTTGGACAGGGAGGATTAATGTTAAGCTGCTAAAAGGGGATGGTTAGGGTTAGGCTGTGGGACAGGGAGGGTTAGCGATAGAGTTAGGGTTACATTATCTCATAGTTGCTGACTCTCCCTGAATGTCCGGGAGACTCCTGAAATTCCGCCAGTTCTCCCGGTATTCTGGGAGAGCCGGAAAATCTCCCGCAAGGGACTTGAGGCTCATGGTTTCCATGAAACCATGGCCTTAAGCCCTGCCCCCTGCATGCATCTATGGCTTCCCTGCGGGATCTCCCGGAGGGAAGCTTTTAAAAGTTGGCAATCCTGCATTACCTTTTGCTGTTGAGAGTTTTTTAAAATCTTCCAGTCACATTTTCTTCTTTCAGCCATCTTGCAACAAAATTACCATTGCGATAACATTGGCAATTTACTGTAGGGTTGTGGTTTGTTGCAAAAAGCCATTCTAAGCGGCACACATCACCAAATCTACATGTACTGTGTAATAAAAGGATTACCAATTAAAATCCAAAAAGTTGCATTATATGAAAAAGCTACAAGTAGGATTTACAGATATTCATAGGCTGTTAAAAGTAGTTCATCTACTGGATACTGGATTTGTACATTTGTTTGGCTTATCTGTATTTTTTATTTAAAAAAAAATCTATCAGCTACAAGGAGCATATAATGTGATTACTCTCTAATGCTAGAGATAAATTACATGCTATTTATTATTCTGTATATTTTGATGGAGCATTATATATAATTTTTCATTGGTGCTGGAAGGAATAAGTGATACATTGTACAGAGAGAATGCAATTAAAGAGTAATAGCTTAGATCAATATGAAAATGAAGAGTTATCGTTTTCTTAATAGAAAGTCACAAAAGTTCAAAGGGATCAAACATACCCTCCCACAGTCATACTACTCTCTCCATATTACATATTATACCTCCACATTTATACCACTCTTCTCACATTACATATTATAACCCACAATCGTGACCATTCCCACCACATTACATATTACACCACTACAGTCCTGTGGGTGTGGGTCCCTGCTAAGAAAAGGCCTATTTCGATAGGGCCGTTCTCTCCCAGCCAGTTTCGAATTTATAAAATTTATAGTAACAGCCCCTCCATGCCAATCATGAGGTGGGAGGAGCTTTGAGGTTACTCACTCTGGAGCTGTCAGCATCGGGTCTGCAGCGGGTGCGGTGGATCCAGTGAAAATGAATGGGTGACTATGCCGATTGACACACTCACCTATGCAGAAAAAAAAATCTAAAATGGCTGCCACTCAAAATAGAGACAGCCAGAAAGGAACTTTCGGCTGTCTCTATTTCTAAAGGCAGCCCATGGGAGCGGGTACTCCCACTGTCTCATCACTCTCCCCACATTACATGTTATACCCCTCAGTCATAACATTACCCTACACTACATATCATAAACCCATAGTCAAACCTCTCTTGCCCCATTACTTATTACAACCCTCAGTCCCACACTTTCTTACATTACAAAATTTATGTCTGTGTTACACCATTCTTCCAAAATTGATTTATTCCCTCCATCACATCGAAAAATGGAGGTTAAATATAAACATGAGTAATTAAAGCTGCCCATACACTGAGTCGAATCTTAATCCTAGCAGGGGGTGCTAGCAGAGGGTGTCCCAATAAAGGGGACAATTTCCTGCCAGGGAAGTGACCTGTTATCAGCACCATACACCTCTCCTGCTAGGACCAATAATCCTGGCAGAAGAGGGAGACACTTAAAGAATAGGGAGCCACCATTAAGCTGATTGGCATCCTTAAATTAGCTAGCGCTCGATTTAAATCAAACATGCCAAAAGACCAAATAATCGTACTAGAGTATTTATCTGGCATTTGAAAAATTGATTTTGTCCACTAACTAGAGCGATTATTTACCCGATTGTACGATAATTGGATGATCAGGCCGATAAACGCTTCAGTGTATCGCCAGCTTAAGACTAATAATAAATGTTATTCTGATTTATAATGACACTAGTGACCACCATAAAATACAAGGAACAAAAATACAATGTTGCCGGAATCATAGTGACAGCCATGACACACTGTACCCTAACGACCATAACAACACTGAGAATTTTCCAGGTTGTATTATGGCTTTTATTGCATCTATAGTTGCATAGTTCTCACCATCTTATTATACATATTTGTCTTTCCAGTTGGTGTGCTTTTACAGTTGTATCGTGTTACTTTCAAATTAATGCACTGCACTATAAGAATGCATTTTAATACTACATTGTATTTATTTTTGTTTATCTCCTGATTACATATACATTGTATTTAATTTTATTTTGGTTTATCTCCCGATTGCGCATATGTACCTTCCCAGTTGGATTACCCTCTCACTAATAGTTGCATCAATATTTTCATTTTTCATACACTATGGAATAATATTGTCCCTCTTCTAATTGATGCATTGCATTTTAAGAATTAATTTATAGTAACAGCCCCTCCATGCCAATCATGAGGTGGGAGGAGTTTTGAGCGTTTTAAATAGACCCAATGAGTCACGCTAGTATGCCTCGAGAAAAATCCACTTCAGATCGAAATGCGTTGGTAAACTACATTGCCCTGAGGCCCTTTTATTGGGACCCATAGTATCCAGTCTAGCCAGGGGATTTTAATTAAAAACGCATTTGGAGACATTTCTTATGTCTTCCACCATACTTCTGAGTTCCACATATGCAAATTTTATTCTGCACCCTGTTTCTTATTAAATGATTTTTGCAACATAGAGCGGTGCTTTGTGCTTTATTTCCATACACGTCGTTCCTATACCTGGACTGGAGAACTAGTCACAGGATCACAACATTCCCTGAGAACGGGCGCCAAAGAGGACGCGTGGCAGAAGTTGTAAAACACCGGGTTAACCAGCAGGGAGAAGCATAGACTTACTGCAACAAAGTTACTGCAGTTTCATTTCGAACTTCGGAACGGCAGAGAAGGACAACAATTGGGACTGTGAGTCAACAGACTTTTCATTTCTACCATTTTAACCACGAACATTGCCTATTGCAGAGCATGATGGATACACACTGAGACTGTTGCTAAACTATGTTAATTTTAAATGTGAAAAAATAATTTAAATTAGTTTAAATTACATAGTAAGTGAGTTCAACATTTACACTGTAAATGGCTTTGAAGTGTCTCCCACTCCCAAGGTCTTTCATGCCCCTCACACCTCTTCAGCCTCCACTCTCTACCCTGGTGTTTCCAAAACTCACTGTTTTCCATGCAGGATTTGTGCTACCACTGGGCAGGTTTAGGCAGATGCCTAGGATGCCAGGTATGGGAGGAAAGGGGTGGGAGATAGAGGTACTCAGGGTAACTAATGCTGGTGGAACACACAAACAGCTGCCACTACAGTAGCTTGTGTATTAAAGGTTCGAGGTTCCGTTGATCCTTTACAGTGGCACTTACTTGTACTTCTCAACTAATCAGATGTCAGCTGATCGGGTAAAATAAGTGCTGCCATAGGGGATTAGCTGAGCTTGGGCTACTGATACTGTTCTATGCAGGAGCCACAACTCAGTTGAACCCCTGTGCCCTTGTAACAGTACAAATAAGCAATGCTAAAAATGGCTATAGAAGGGAAAGGATGGCTGGTGTCCACAAACCTTCACTATACCTGCTTTCATGCCAACCCTGTGTCTCTACAACCCCCTCACTTTTCCTTCTCTAAACCCATCTCTTTCTCCAACCTCCACACTCTCTCCCCTTGTTTCATCAAAACCTCTTTTCCCCTTGTGTCTTTCTAACCCCTTCCCCTATTTGAGTGACAGCACAGATCATACATTTGGGAAGACTGCTGTGTGACATAGCTGAGAATGATACAAGCAGTCTGTAAGGGAATCTTTTTCTGCACTGATGTACAAAGTTTAGCTAAGCCAGTTATAAATGTCTCTAACAGCAATGAGAGCAGATGGCAAAGGTAAGCTCACCACACACTGAGACTGTACAGGCTGCCATTTTATCTAATCAGTTACTGTTCTCTGTGATGGTTGGGGGTGGGATTGAGGAATAGGAAGGATAAAGGAGAGTTGGCAGACTGGGAAATGGGATGCTGTAGCTTTCAAACTTTCAACTCTCCCTCAAAACCCACTTGTTCAGGTTAGCTTACCCCCCTCCTCCTAAGCTTACCTGCCCTCTTCATCATTGTGCCACGTGTTTGTTCATCCCCCCCACTTAGCATGTTAGCTCCTCCCTCCTATCATCTTCCCTCCACCTTGTCCTCATTAATTCCCACCTTTTCTCTCTACTGTCTATCTATCTCCTTATTTAGCTGCTCCTACACACATAATCCTGCATCTTTATTTTCCATATATATATTTTCTGCTATTTTTGTACTGTACTTTATTTTTGCATTGTACTTGTATTGTATCCTGTTTGTTAATTGTGTTGTATATGTTACTATTGCCTTTGTATGGCGCTGCGGATACCGCGTGGCACCTTGTAAATAAAGGTTAATAATAATAATACAGAATGAAATACACATTTAAAGAACTATATAATTATCTAATAGGAATAGTGCTAATCTGTAGCATTATCCACTACACTATAACATTGCAGACAAGGTCTGGTTTAGGGCTCGAAGTTAGGGGGTATAAGGGGGTATGGCATACTGTCACTTCTCCCTCTGAATTAATCGAAAACTCATAAATCTCCATTCACTTCTATTATTTCTTAATTTTCATACCGCCACCTCTAAATTTCCATTCCACCACCTGTAAATTTCCATTCCGCCACCTGTAAACTTCCATTCCGCCACCTGTAAACTTCCATTCTGCCACCTGTAAACTTCCATTCCGTCACCTTTAAACTTCCATTCTGCTACCTGTAAACTTCCATTTCGCCGCCTGTAAATTTCCATTCTGCCACCTGTAAACTTCCATTCCATCACCTTTAAACTTCCATTTCGCCACCTGTAAACTTCCATTCGCCACCTGTAAATTTCCATTCTGCCACCTCTAAACTTCCATACCGCCACCTCTGTTTGGAAACAGCTGAATCAGTTGAACGCTGCTGTTTTGACTCGCTTTGATCTGAGTACTTAATGTAGCAAATTTTGTTCATAATTTTTTTTTTTTTTGCCTTCTTTTTTCTGTACCACTTAACATGTTTTTTTATAAAGTTCAATAAAATTTGTTTAAAAAAAAAATATTTGTTTAGTATTTATTATATGCAAATGCGACCATAATTTATTTCCCAGCTTTAAAAATAATATGTACTTGTACCCCTTGATTTGCAAAATACTTTGTCCAGAAGAACAGTTATTAGTTTTTGGCTTTTTCCTTCTTAATAACCCAGAATATGTATTTAAATCTTCTATATAAAGCTTCACACATGGCTGACAAAGAGACAAAGTGCAAAGCAAACAGCAAACATGAAGTCAGCCTTTATAGTTGTAATAGTTAAAGCCTGGTGATAGACACACAGAGCTTCCCCAGATAAAGGAACACCCCTCTATGCAATCAACAAATTCAAACACATCCATGAAAGCATCTGCCAAAACTTTTCATACACTATTATCCCAGGGGGAACCTTAATGTCACAATTCTGATTAAATATTGTGCAACTAAAGCTTATATGCACAGAAAGACTCATTGGCTTCATGTGTCCCTAAATGTAACTTTATCAAATGGAGAATTTTGTTGCTGGTGCCACATTTTTTATATTTCACTACTCCCTGTGACTTTTCAAACACTGCTACTTGTTTTTTTAAAGGCAATACTGCATTACTGACACATGTAGAGGTATCTAAAAACCAACACCAGCAAACAAATCCCAAACACCTGCCTGCCCTGCAGTCAGCGTCTTTTGCTGTACTTCATGTGAACTAATATATAACATACCAGTGTGACGGAGTATGGCCACTAACAACTGCTGCTTAGTGACAGTTGGAGCAACCGATTCATGGCTGAGATATAAGAGAGAATGAGAAGAGATGTGAGGAGCTGTGAGGGGAGATGGAGAGATTTGGTAAAAATAAGAGAGCTGATAGGATGGATTCACATCATGTCGACAGAATCTTCCTTTCTTTGTGCATCATTCTTCAGAAGGGGTCCCCACATCTCAATACTTAACAGTACTGTTGGGTTACTTAGATACCCTTCTTCAGTCAGACTATCCCATGGTTGCCTACTTTTGAAAAGTCATTTCAGGGAGAAAAGTAAAAAGCATAGGGGCGGTCCCTGTTAGGCTAGCCTACCCCTCCTCCACTTAACATACTCACTGCATCCTACATCTATCCTAACTCTATCAACCTCTCACTGTGCTCTATCCCCTGATTCCTGATCTGCCAAGCTTGACACCTCGCATTTAAATGTGGAAATACATGATATATGGCACAAAGCTGGCACTCTATTAGAGTTAGGGCCACCATAACAGCAAAGCCTTGTAAGTGGCTGGTGGCTTATCATATATTTGCAAATGTATGCATAGTTAGTTGATGGTTAATGCAAGAGTGCTGGGGGGGGGGAGAGAGAGAGAGAGAG
>WWET01001220.1:147920-158228 GCA_011038615.1 Limnodynastes dumerilii
AGAGAGAGAGAGAGAGAGAGAGAGAGAGAGAAGTGAATTTGCATTAAAGTCAAGTGAAGCCAGTAATATAAATACTGTAAAATGTATTATTACATTTTGTTTAAAAGGGACTCAACATTAGTGGCCTCAAGCAAGGCTGACAAGTTTACTGACTGTGTGCAAAGCCAGTAGTTTACTAGTTTGGCCATAAAACAAAATGGTACTTTAAGACGGCCTCCTGCTCTCACGTGTGCCTGCAGAGAATGTCTATCAAAGCAGGCAACTATTTATTGAAGTCATTAAAGTTACTTTTATGTTAAAAGCTTATAAAAGGATGTGTGCAGTGTTGGCTATTTACTATACTTGTTTTATTGCTGTTAGTCTATCTGGATTATTCTACATCTGATTATTCATAGGGCCACACTCAATTTGCCTTGTAGACATGAACCTGTGCTATACCTGCTGATTCACAACTATTACTGTAGTTGACAGTCAGAAAAAAATAAAGGTGAGCCTATGGGCAAGCTCCCTTTTCATGTCTTCACAGCATCACCCTCTGTAATGTGTCCTACAGAACTATTAAGACCTTCCAAACTTTCTACAGTAACAGGATAGCATATTAAAGGTCCACTTTTTTGTTTTCCATCAGTATATAGTTTTTATTTTATTAATCTCACAGTAGTTTTACTATATGTTAGCAAATGTTTTACAAAAAAACTATTGGTTTGCCTCATAATTATATCTTATCTACCTGTTAATCTTTGGACCACATGTTAAAGCATCTATAGTAGTAGCCCACTTGGAAGCCGGGATGCAGTTGCTGGTCCAGCTGGCCCTGTTTCAAACAGCAGCTGTATCGTTGTTCAAAACTATCTAGAAATGAAAAATTGCTATTGGGAAATTCCCCATTCCAAATAGCTACAGGCTGTGGCAGAATAAGGTTAGGTTTAGGTTGTGGCACATGAAGAGTTATGGTTAGGTTGTGGGGCATGGAGGGTTAGGGTTAGGCTGCAAGGCAAGGACCATTAGTTAGCTAAAAATATTTACCTTCTGCCGAATGACTCCGCTCGACTCCAGGGGCCAGATTTACTAAGCTGCGGGTTTGGAAAAGTGGAAATGTTGCCTATAGCAACCAATCAGATTCTAGCTCTCACTTTCCTTTTACATACTAGAGAATGTTAGCTAAAATCTGATTGGTTGCTATGGGCAACATCTCCACTTTTCTAAACCTACAACTTAGTTCATCTGGCCCAAGGAGTCACATCACTGCCGCAATTGCCAGTATTCTATATTCAGCTGCCATGTAATGGTCTTTCACAAAAAAAGACCATTGTACCAGCAAACCACATCCCTGGAAGCCAGCATAGTACAGCAACTCCCCCTGTGACCGGCATAATTTCAGACTGTTACGCTAACTGAAGTCTACCCTAACTTCAGCCGGCGTAACAGTCTGTGATTACGCCGGCCACAGGATCGTAAGGCCCTAACCCAGCCCTCCCTTCCTAATTTCCCTCCCGCGCCCCGCCTACCTTCCATAACTACAACATAGTTACGGTGATGCACGCCACTTTGTTCGTAACTACGCTGTCGTTACGGATGCCCGATCCAGGGCACCCTGAATAATCGATTACGCCGGGCAACATCTGCCCAGTGAATACGCAGAACGGCAGAAATGCCATTCTTACGCATACGGTCGCCGTAAAAACGATAGCAGCCAATGGTCTGGATCTGCCCCTTTGTACCTGCCAGCTCTTCTGCTGAAAATAAGACTCTCATGAACAGGGCATAAAACTTATACAGTGGTTTTAATGTACTAATGCACTGGCTTAAGTGAATGGTGATCTAGAAGTAACGTACCACAAGAATATAGTGACAGGTACACACTGTCATAATAAGATTTGAAGTGTAGAAAAGTCAAAGTTTAAAAATATATAATTTTTTCATTATGGAACAAATCCAGAAATACTATTTCCAGTCCTAGTGGTATGAGATTCATTTATTTTTTTAACTGTGTGTTTGGGGTTATTGGTCCAGATCCTGGGCTATGTACGACAAGGGAATTACGCATGGTGATTGTGTAATTCCCCTGTCAAGAAGGTTGTGCGCATGCGCACAGTTTTCTTACGATGGACTAGCGGCTGGCGCACGTAACACACATTACGTACGCCGACTGTTACGTAAAAGGGGCTGTCCCCCCTTTTACGTTTGTTGTATCTCCGCCATATAGGTGGAGATTCCCATTTAAATTAGGGCTCGAGGCGGGGACATGAGTCGTAAATGTTAAGGTAGGAATCTGGGCTACCTTTAGCGGGGAGTGCACGGTCTACGATGACGGCCGTAATGACCTCGGGCACCCGTAAGGTGACCGTAGGTACGGATCCGGACAATTGTTCTTGTAGAATTTCTTAACTGATCTCTAGTAATATAAAGCATCTGTACCTTATGGTGCTTTAAGTACAAGTCACTGCAGGGATTGCACTGAGCTTTGGCCATGTTTAGATTTGTTTCATTCATAACAATTTCAACTTCCTCGATGTCAAGGACACTGCCTATCAATTTGTTCATTTTAAATCAGAGACTTACACTCATGCTCACTTCCCTCGGGATCAGGAGCTTCTGAAATTTTTGGGATAGTGAACATCATGGGGGGAACAGAGATCAGCCTAGCTGTTTTCCAACCATAGTACTGTAGATCAGGTCTCAAAGTGGGCCGGTATACGGCGGTATGGCATACCGCCACTTCTGTGAGCCGGCTCTGAGTAAGAATACAGCTGCTCATAGAATTTTAAGATTCTATGAGCAGCTGTATATTTACTCAGAGTGGGCTCATAGAAGTGATGGTTTGCTATACCGCCGTATGGCATACCTGCTCACTTCTCACTGCTGCTGGGAGCTTTCCTTCTTACAGAGTTGGCTGTGCTGTGCACAGCTGCAGCTCTGAGCACAGGACGGAAGCGTGGCCTAAGGTCACGTGAGCGTCAGACTGCAGAGCGCGCGCCGCGGAGGAGAGAGCCTGGAAGAAACAGCAAAGGTAAGTTTATGACTTTTTATCTTTTAGTAGATGGGGAATGGGGATTTGGCATGGGGTAGTGGGAAGCTGAAGATGGGCCAATAAGAATGGACACATAGAGGGGCAATAATTCTATATGGAGACAGAAGGAGGAGGCAATAAGGCTGGGTGGACAAAAATTAAAGTGGGGATTAATAAGGCTGACTAGACACAGGAGGGGCAATAAGGCTGGGCAAACTGAAGGAGAGGATAATAAGGCTGGCTTCACACAAAGTTAGGGCAATAAGGCTGGCTGGACACAAGAGGGGCAATAAGGCTGACTGGACACATAAGGAGGGGCTATAAGACTGGCTGGGCACAAAGAGGGGGCAATAAGACTGGGTAAACTGAAGGAAGGGGCCATAAGGATGACTGCACACAAATAAAAAGTGTGTGTGGGGGGGTAATAAGGCTGTTTGGACACAGGAGTGGCATTAAGGCTGGGAAAACTGAAGGAGGGGACAATAAGGCTGGATGGTCCCTCATAAAGAGGGGCTATAACATTGGCTGACCATAGAGAGAGGGCAATAAGACTGTTTGGACAAACAAGGAGGGGACACTGACTAGACACAAATAAAGAGGGGTCAATACAGCTGGGTGGACAAATAAAGAAGGGGCTATAAGAAAGGAATGGCTGGACTCAATGAGGGGGTAATAAGACTGTTAAGACAAACACAAGGTGAGGACAACAAGGTTGACTGGACACAAATAAAGAGGGGGCAGAAGACTGGCTGGACACAGAAGGACACAGAAGGATGGGGCAATAAGGCTGGCTGGGCAAACAAAAGGAGGGGCAATAATGCTGGTTGGACAATTAGAAGGAGGGGACAATAAGGTTGACTGGACACAAGTAAAGAGGGGACAATAAGGCTGGCTGGACACAGAAGGAGAGGCAATAAGGCTGGGTGGACATTCATAAAGAGGGGGCTATAAGACTGGCTGGCCACAAAGAAGGAAGGTGCAATAAGGCTGGTTGGACACACAAAAGGAGGGGCAATAAGGTGGGTTGGACTCGTCTGCCCCTAGAAACGGTCCTATGGGGAAGCTATCATTGTTTTTCCCTAACAGTAACAAGATCATTTAATTAAACATAAAGCGTTCAGTGTAGAAATCATGACCCACATGACATACACACAATGTGATTTTCTCAGTGTTGACCTGCTTACTTTGCCAAACAAGACACATCTGGTGCTCTAATTTCCATACCCCCACTTCTAAATTTCCACTTCGAGCACTGTTGTAGATTTAATACATCAGTAATACTGCAATTTATGATGGCCTGTGTTTTCTTTGTAAAAAAAAAGTTTGCTGTAAGTTTAATATCTATGGGCCAGATTCAGACTCCTGTGCGTGCAGGAAGGTCTATCAGTCTGAATGGATGAGGGGATTGAACTTCAGCACACTGCCATCAGGCAGCCTTAAGTCTCTTGGGCAAATCTGGTCTGTGTGACCGTTGACCCACGCGGAAGGCTTAAAGCCCACCCACACTGTAAAATATTAATGCTCCCCGCTCACCTTACTGAGTTTAGGTAGTGGATGGGATTCGCTGCCTTATCGGACGGATGTCCAGGTATACAGTTCCATACACCTGGAGATTTGTAATATCTGGAACCAGATATTCATCCGATTTCCACAATCAGTGTGCATAAGTCGGGACACTTTATCAAGTCTGAATCCGGCCCTATGTTTGCATGGGCCGGATTTAATTGTTCATCAATGCAATAGAATCTTTACCATAATTTATGACAAAGTCTAGAATTGTGGTCCAAGGCAAGAACTGCCAAAATTCATGCAATGAAAGGCAAAATTAGTAAGAAGTTTTGGATCAATGTTGGACATATTACTGATTTTTATAATATATGTATTAATATGAAACCCATTTTGATGACTATGGACCGGATCCAGACCCCCGCACATTTTCTGTACGTACAGGGGTCTGTACGTCCATGAGAGAGAGTGCACACCCCCTGTCACTCCCCTTCTCGTGCGGACTTTATAACAGCTTACGCTGCCATAAGCCTACATTAACTCTGGTGTGCGGATCAGCGGTCCCCTCCCACACTGTACACTTTGCATGCTTCGCCCTGTCCACTTTAGTGGGCAGAGGTGAAGCACAGCCCATTTCCACTGAAATGGGCTCAGACGGAACAAAGTTACACAGTATACATAGTATAGTAAAGTTACTATAGTAACCCTCTAACGTAACATCTGGAGGGCGCATGCGCCCTTTAGTGAAGTCAGGCCACTTACGCACCTTGCGTGCGTAAGTGACTTGACGTTATCAGGTCTGGTTCCGGTCCTATATATTTAAATGCTAATGTTCTTAAAATTTGATGTGTGGTTTTTATTTTCCACACACCCAATCCAATGTATATTACATATATAACATATATGTTTTATCTCTTCATTTGCGCAATAATTATCAGTTCCTAAAGACTTAAATATCTTAGACATATAATAAATGTCCAATACAAATATTTCAAAATCATATAAAAAATAAACAAGTATTTTATATTGTTCAATATAATTTAAGTATGACAACTTAAAAAAAAAACCCTGGTAATCCTTTAGATATTGGCTAGACAGACTTTTAGAAATGTTCTATATAAAACAGCAAGTAATAATTATTTTTAAGACATCTGTTTGTCAGTATTGTCATAGACATTTAAATTGTAGAATTCATGACAAACATCAAAGTTATTACAAAGTAGCACACAAAGAAACTGAGATCTGACAATAAACAGACAGACAGCCTAAGGTGGTTTTCAAAGTAACCCAAAAACAAAACAAAATGAGGAAATGAATTTTACATACAATTTACCTTAATCCAGCCAGGATTTATGGGCTGTTTTATTGTTAGAAAAATAGAGAGCGATACGCCACCCACCCCAATGTCAGGTATAAATAGGTCTAGTCTTGCCAGATGGTGGTATGTTACTTGTCAGAAGAACTTTGGAATTTTGTAGACCTTGGACTGACCATCATACAACATGTCTTGTCACTGGAAAAGTGGATCTAGCAGATCATCAATAAGTGTCAGCGGCCACAGAGTCAGTGGTTTTGCTGTAGACCTGGCTAAAGGATCTGAGCACTTTACAGTAGGGAGTTTCAATGCCAATGATGGCCTTCTACATGGTGGGGAGAAGGAGACCATGCAAAACTTGAACGTCCGACTGGCTTCCTATCTGGATAAAGTGAGATCCCTGGAAGATGCCAATGCTGACCTTGAAGCAAAGATTAAGGACTGGTACATTAAACACCAGCAGCAGACAACCCCAGGAGACTACAGCAAATATTTTAGCATTATTGAAGACCTCAAGAAAAGGGTGAGTCAATAGACCAACATCACATAATTCACATAGAATATATCTACTTGTAGACTACTTGTAGTTAGTGTCTCTAGGCGGAGGGTTTAAACTTCTGGCTTATTTATTTGATCCTGTGCTTTGAAATATTTTATTCAAAGCACAATTTAAACAATTCATATTTAATCTGTGCTGAAAATAAAAAAAACTTACAGACTTACATAAAATTTTAGAGTTAAAACATGCAAAGAATTAATTAATTACAGTTAATGAGACATTACAATTTATTTTCAGACTACTGGTGTGTTACTGATTTAATACTGGTATTAGTTTCTAGAATAATGTTAATTAAAAAAATATATATTTTATTTTAATTTTGTCTCTGTATATATGTTTTCATGTTGAAAATGCCTTTATTCTAAATGTCGAATGTTCTAGAATGTTATTTTATTTTTTTAATGTCGTTTTTGATGATAATCTTTTTGTTCACAGATCCTAGCTGAAAGTACAGACAATGCCAGAGTTATTCTGCAGATTGATAATGCTAAACTGGCAGCAGATGACTTCAGAATAAAGTAAGTAGTCTGGGCAGGAACTTCACATGTAGCAATTAAATCTAATAAAATAAAACATGAACTTGTAGGGAGCGCGTCATACAATGGAATTTAATTAGAGGCATTTACTATAAAAGATGGAAATCCTTGTTTACTTAAAAAAAATTGGAAAATGAAAAAATAGGACCTGATCCAGACCTCTGCATGTAGGGCTGGGTCCAGACTTAAGTAAGTACTTGAAATTAGTTACTCCTGGGCTAAACCATGTTGATTGTATTCAGTCATATTTCATCTGTTACAAACAGTATTAGAGTTGAGAGGTGATGTTTCCTATCCCAAGTCTAAATAACAGTGTGATAGTAAAGCTGGTCAGTATCTGTGTGCAGTAAGCAATTCAAAGATATATCCCTGCATGCACAGAATACCATTAACTTGACTCCCCCTGCAATCAACATGGTTTAGCCCAGGAGTAACTAATTTCAAGCACTTACTTAAGTCTGATTCCTGCCCATATTCTGCACGCATAGAGGTTTAAAAGTCTGCATGTCAGAGGGTAGCGCACTCCCATGTCTAACGTATAAACTTCCCATGGCTGATGTCTATGTAATGTGTGCAGAACCCTTTACTCTCACTGACACAAAGAAACCTGACACGACACATGTAGTAAGGTCTAAATAACTGTTTGGGTTTTATTGAAATAGTTAAGAGGGGAATATAGTCTTTATTTTGCTAGTTAGTTTAATTTAAATTTGATGTGGGCCACAGAACAGCTTAGCAAGTAAAGCAGTAAATATAGAAGAAATAACAATGACAACAAATGGCCTTGGTGCTTCGCCCAATAAAGACAGGAACAAGCTGCGGTGCCTGCCCCTCCTGACAAGACTCAAACTGCGCACAGACATGTACATTACTCAACTAAATCCCCACCGGGTGCCATCTTGGCATGACCTAAACACTGCTAACTTGCTAAAGCTTTCCGCTACTCAGGAACCCAACAACCACAATGCCCCATATGAGCAATCCAACAACATATGGAGGGAGGGTGGGCAAAATTCAAAAGAAGAGAGCTTCAGCTTTTTACAATTTCCGTTTTGTAATGTGAAATGTCTCCCCTGTTACATGAATGGGTTTCATAAGAGGTTCCAATTTAGGTACGAGAATGAGGCCTGTCTTCATCAGAGTGTTGAATCAGACATCCATGGCCTACGCCGGTTATTAGATGAATTAACCTTCACAAAGTCCAACCTTGTGTCTCAGTTTGAAAGCCTAAAAGAAGAGATTGACTGTCTGAAGCGGAACCACGAAGAGGTAGTTCATTGTCTACTTTTTCAAAGAGTATTTTTTTTTTTACAATTGCAAAGTACCAACCTGATATGCTTTGTTTGTTGTTGTTTTGTCCCATACTATTTAATAAGTAAATGTTCTTGGTTAATACGTAATCTGAAAGAGCTATATAAAAACCTGTTAATAAATCAATAAAATAAAAAAATTTATCATAATTTTTTTATACTTACATGGACTGTACTGCCTCTATTCCCCTTAGGAAATGAAGGCTTTGAGAGGACAGAAAGGTGATATCAATGTAGAAATGGATGCAGCTCCTGGTATCGATCTTAGCAAGCTTCTGAGTGACATGCGTTCTCAGTATGAAGCAATTGCTGAAAAGAACAGACAGGAGGCTGAAGCTTGGTTTAAACAAAAGGTATCATTTATTATTAACAATATAGGGTCCATACTTTTAGTGGACCTTCCTGTACAGGTTTATTAAACTGTTGACTCTATTTGTAGAGTGCTGAACTGCACCAGGAAATCTCTCACAGCAGCGAAATGGTCGAGTCCCACAAAAGTCAGCTTTCAGAACTTAGACGGACACTACAAGAGCTAGAAATTGAGCTTCAAGCACAACTTGCCATGGTATTTAAAACGATGTAACTTATTACAGTGTATTTAAAAGAAATAGTATGGATTTTGCTGAAAAAATATTATTTAATCTGTATATCAAACTTTATTAAACCAATAAACTTGAAAGGGAAAGGGATTAAATACAGTGCAAAATCCTACAACAATATTATCAAAGTACAATATTATCTAAATAAGTTAAAAAAAAATTTGCATAAAGATAAAGGTTACAGGCTTATTTTTAAAAGATTTGAGTTGCAATATAATCTAGGAAATAGAATTGAAATGAAACACAGATATCAACACTAAATGGATTTGTCTTGTCCAAAAACAGAAATCGTCTCTGGAGTGCTCTCTGGCTGAGACAGAGCAATGTTATAGTACTCAGTTGTCACAACTACAAGGGTGTGTGATAAATGTGGAAGAACAATTGAGTCAGGTCCGCAGTGACATGGAACGTCAAAGTTCAGAGTACAAACTTCTTCTAGACATCAAGACTCGTCTGGAAATGGAGATTGAGACTTATCGCAGACTACTCGATGGGGAGGCGTAAGTAAACAAACTACATATTGCATAGATGCTCAAGAACAGTATTTGTAGATGGTACAACAAGTATTCATTTAACATCTCCAAGTAATTTAGAAGTGGAATCTTGGTCAGTATTACAAAAATAAAGGATTGAAAATTGAAATTGAAGAATGCTGCCGTAACTGAAAGAAAAAGACTGAAAGCTTTAGGTTTGGGTCTACTAGGCTGGAGGCAAATCCATAACCAAATAAGACTTATTTTATGCTGTTTGTACAATAATTGTTTTGGCCTTTATTTAGATGTTTAGACCTAGACCTTTCTATCTACTAAATGAATGTCAAATTCATAATGCCAGGCTTCATGAATAATCACATTCAATAAAAGAAGTGATACAAATAACAATAGATTATGTTTCAAGTGTGTTACTAGTCTAAAGATTTTAATTCCAAAACAGCATTTAGTCGTTGGTTAAACCTCTTGCCTCTTGACCTAGATAATCCATTGAGTCATCCTGTATTTACTTTGGCCCTGATCGAGACTTCTGCTAAAAGCCCAGCTTCTGTGAACTGACCCCTAGATTAACATTTCTGAAGCGTCCACACTTAAAATGGGAATGCATCAGAATTCTGGATAGTGTGGCATTTGTCGGCATACCCACACAGTACAATGTAAATGACCCCCCTTAAGCGTAATATCGCCTTGCAAATAGAGATCAATGGATCACATGGATTTGTTCCAGAATTGGCGCTCTGACGTGCATTTGTGCGGAAAGCACATAGCGCTGGATCTAGTGCTTGGAATTAGTTACTCCTGGGCTAAACCATGTTGATTGCAGGGGAGTCATATTTCATCTGTTGCAAACAGTATTAGAGTTGAGAGGTGATGTTTCCTATCCCAAGTCTAAATAACAGTGTGATAGTAAAGCTGGTCAGTATCTGTGTGCAGTAAGCAATTCAAAGATATATCCCTGCATGCAAAGAATACAAGTAACTTG
>WWET01001220.1:158244-179247 GCA_011038615.1 Limnodynastes dumerilii
GAATACACTTAACTTGACTCCCCCTGCAATCAACATGGTTTAATCCAGGAGTAACTAATTTCAAGCACTTACTTAAGTCTGGATATAGCCCATTGATCCTAAAATACATAGATCAGAAAATACGTACTTATTGTAAGTCTGGAAACAATCCCTTATCATGCCTGCAGTCTCCATTCGCAGATCAACTTTTGGCCTTGCAATAGCAGCTCTTAACAACAGCTCTTGACTCTTGCAAAGCTATTCTACCCATACATCCCAGGTATCCCAAGAGTCTGTTTAGGCTCTCTCTTATGCTCAGGGCTGCCATCAGGGGAAGACAGCCATGAATGGAATTCCAAGCCCAATCAGGGAGGGGGAGAACTACCACTGAATACTACCCATGATATCCTCCTATGGATACCTGGAGCGCTGCTCAACAACAGGGCTGATGCGCAGGGAGGATTCCTTATAAACAAGTCTTCCCTGCACATCAGGGGACATCACACAGGGGTGGAGTTCTGAGAACCAGAGCCATGACTGTTTTGTCTGTCCTGGGCCCCACAATATCTGGTGGCAGCCCTGCTTATGCTGCATAGAACCCTGAATAGGAAACCAATTAGCTCTAACTAGCCTGAATCTATCACACCAGACTGTAAGAAAAAAATGTATATATCCTAAATTAGTTTTTATTTTATTTTTGTGTTTTCTAATCTAATAGTACATCCACAGTTTTAGATTTCATCATCATCATCATCATTATTATTATTATTATTAATAAATATTGTTAATTTTAAATATATTGGTTTAGATGCAAATGAAATGGATGAACCAGCTGTCAACCAGTAGTTGACATTAAATACTTTTAACAACAGCTATTTAGTTGGCTTACGTAATAACCAATAGCTTATTTTGTATTTCTAATAACATATTGCATATCTAATTCATGATTAGTTTGCAGAATCATCATCAATGCATGTATCAGATGTTTATTATTCTTATTATTCTTATTCTTATTCTTATTATTAATAAGATATAGTATAATTTTTTTTCTGATGTCTTATTGCACTCTACAAAAAAAACGACACCAGTACAACTAATATATTTTATTATTATGTTTTTTAACTTGTGTAATAGGTAACATGTGTAACTCCGCAAAGGAACCAGCGGTCATATTACATATGTCAACAAAATAAACAGTTTGGTATTTTTAGTGCAACTTCAAGTCAAAAGGCATTATTACACACATAGGTGCCTTATGTGAGAATCAGATCAAACATAACTTTTAATAATTCCTATTAAAACTATAATAGGAATCATTAAAAAAGATGTTTAATTAGATTTTTTAAACTTGTCTTATTGAACTCTGCAGAAAGCTATGTCTATATCTTATAAGATATTATGCACTCAACAAGAAAAACGAATAACACCAGCACAACTGTAATATGTAACATGTGTAACTCCGCAAAGGAACCAGTGGTCATATTATATAATATGTCAACAAAATAAACAGTATTTTTAGTGCAACTTCAAGTCAAAAGGCATTATTACACACATAGGTACCTTATGTGAGAATCAGATCAAACATAACATAAAAATGATGTTTAATTTGATTTTTTAAACTTGTCTTATTGAACTCTGCAGAAAGCTATGTCTATATCTTATAAGATATTATTATATTACAATGAATATTACTATCATGTTGATGAAATATATATATTTTCTTTCTTAGATGGCAATACAAAGAACCAGTCCAAGTGAAAGGTATGTGTTCTTTCTTTATCATAGTCAATAAATAATGAAAAACTGGATAATATGCATATTTCTGTAAACTGCATCCTGAAACTATTATGCCATCACTACATCAGTGGAGTTTACAGTGATGTACGTCTAATAGTGATCAATAAACACTCTAGATTTAAATGTAATGTCTGTTATTAGGGATGTCAAACTGAAGAATATACTGTGCTAGGACAATACTGTTTGCTATGACATATAATATGGTATTACAAAGATTTTGCATAACTAGAGATGAGATGAACAACATATAGGTCATAATGTAGGTCACATAAAGATTACTATAGTGCAAGATCAATGTTGTGATACCACTTGAGGCCCTTCAAACATCACATACTGAAACATGAGGTTTCAACAACATACTGATAATTGGGTTCTCAAAAAATGGCATATTGGCAGTTGGGTGCTAAGAACAATGGTATATTAACATTTTGAGGGTATATTGACATTTTATAAAAATGGCACACAGATACATAGGGCTAGATTTACTAAACTGCGGTAAAGGAAAATAGGAGATGTTAAGATTCTAGCAATAATAATATTACATACTAGAAAATTGAAGCTAGAATCTGATTGGTTGCTTTGCAACACATCTCCGTATTTCCTTTTCCGCAGTTTACTAAATCTAGCCCACTGGCAAACTGACAACTGGGGTCTCAGAACAATAGCACAAACACATGGGATTTCCAGGACAATGGAACACTGACAGTTTAAGATCTATGAAACACTAATGTTTGGGTTCTGAACAATGGCACACTGATACTTGGGTTCTCAGAACAATGGAACACTGATACTTGGGTTCTCAGAACAATGGAACACTGACATTTGGTGTTTCTAAACACCGGAACATTAACAACTGTGGCCAGATTTACTAAGTGGCGTGTTTGGAAAAGTGAAGATGTTGTCCATAGCAACCAATCAGATTCTAGCTCTCACTTTCATATTACATACTAGAGAATGTCATCTAGAATCTGACTGGTTGCTATGGGCAACATCTGCACTTTTCCATAGAACTGTATACATTCATCATTTCTTTTTAACCATTTGGGATAAACGTTTTTAGTGCCAATTTATAATGCAATTATAATTTTTTATTGTGCTACTAAACAAAAAGGACATAATAACACAGGACCGGATTCAGACCCCCGCACACTTTCCGGTGGTCTGGCATTACACATGACAGAGTGGATTGAACTACCCCTGTCCGTGTGGGCTTCATGGTAGTTACGTTGCAACAAGCCTGCCTTAAGTTAAACATTTCCTAGTTGAATTTGCTCCTAATTGTGAATTAGCCCAAAATATATCAACAACCTAAATATGTGTCTGCTTTTAGAACCAAATAAAACCAGAAAAGTCACAACCATCGTGGAAGAAGTGGTAGATGGCAAAGTAGTTTCACAGAAAGTAAACGCCACAGAAGAGAAGGTGAAGATGTAATCAAGAATCTCCATTTATTGCAACTGTTCATGTGCAGCTTTTATTACAAAATGACCTGTATCTGCTTCTGTAACACAATTAATCAATGCAACTAGGAACTGGGTACACATATAGTCTCTTAATAACCAATAAACTTTATCATGCAAGTCATTGTTGTCTTTATCATAAATGCTATATAAGCATCCTAATGTATATCGTTTGATCAGTTACCTATATGACTACATTTGCCCTATTTATAAGTAGTCACATGTCCATCTGTGGAGTGGTGTCATTTCTTCCATCCGCCACTTAGGCTTAGCACAGTAATGTTCCACCATAGATAGAGATAGGTGCCTGCTTATGTAAGTTTACTATCACAGGCATGTCAGTACAGTGCAATTACAAATGCTGAAAAATTATTCTAGAAGTCACTCCTTGTGTTATAGCATCCTCAGATAATATGGAAAATACATACAGAAAATTTGAAAAAGACATCAATAAAATGTAAAATACAATTTAATAATCACATTTCTTAAAACTGAGATAAACACCATTCAACATAAATAAAATAATAGAGAGAGACAAAACAAACATCTCCCATACCAGAGATGTACTGCAGCATAAGCGATGGTAAGTCTGACTGACAGCTGATACAAGTCCCGGGAAGCTGGATGGTGAAGATCGGTGGGTGGGTGCAGCAGACCTCTGGTCAGGAGACAGCAGTTCCCTCTATGTATTCTCTTACACGTTTCAGAACTTCCTGGTCCCTTTCTCAAAGCAGCACCATTGAAAAAGGCTGGCTTTATATCATGGAGTTACAATGATCATTAGATGATGGAAAAAAGCTGATCATGATATCAGCTCAGGGCGCCTTAATTAAGCTATCAACATTGGTAACACTCTGGTTACATATGGTAATGTGTTCTAATGCATTATATGTGTTCTAATACATAATATGGGAGATCATAAAGACAGAACTACATAACAGAATCCTATGCTCTGTGTATTGTATATAGGTCACTAGTGAGGTCTCTGATATTACATGTTAATGGTAAAACAGGAGTTCTTAGTGGACCAACAAACATCATAATACTAACACTGTGTATCTGTTTCCATGGAGAAAAGGGGCCTGATCCAGAACTACACCTGTGGGCGTATTTACGCCTGCCGTAAGCGTAACTTCGGCTTAAAGTATGCGCCCAGCAGATGTTTCCTTTACTAATAACATAACTAATGCAACCGTAATTGAAATTAGGTCGCCTGTAACATTTGCGTAATTACAGCCAAATGGGCTTGCCTATATTACGAAACCCGTAAAGACGCTCTAGTTACAGAATGTAGGCGGGGGGGCATTTAAAACGTACAGTACGGGCTGGGTTTCATTGTTACGACCACTGCGTAGTTACGTCTTGCCGTAGGTACGCTTGTAAAAGTTAAGGTAGGGATCAGCAGGCGTAAGGCAGTGAAATTACAGCCGACCGAGGGGAGTGTCCGGTGGAGTGCATAATATTTATGCTGTGTGTAAATACGAACCGCGCTCGTTCGTAGTTCTGGATCAGGCCCTATGTCACTTATTCATATTCACAGTGGAAGCTTTCAGTGTAAAACCTGTGGTGAATCACAACGGTTTTAATTGAGCTGCTTGGTTAAACAGTGCACAGCATAGGATAAACTGAGGGGCAGCTTGTGTATTCTGCAGCTGCTGCCAGCATTAGAGTCAAAAGATATGTAACAGAGGCAGAGTATACAAGCTGCCGTCTATGTGGCCTTCTACTGAGCAACTGAAGACGGTCACATTGGTGGCTAAGTAATGAGGCTGCGTTTTGCAGAGTGTTTCAGACTCTCAGCAGAGACGGAACCATATCACTTAGCAAAGATATTTAGGGGGTGGCGCCATTTTTCCAGTTTGACCTGAAACCCTTAGATATACCCGTTTGTTTCCTATGATCAATAGCAGCTGTTTACCCCAGAAGGTAGCAAAAAGTAGGAATACAGGTTAAAGAAGAAGAAAAACGTTTACAGAAATAACAGTAACAGAAACATTTATTTCCATGCGCCGATGGATCAAAACTGTTTTGGTGGAATGAGGGGAGCCTACACAATATTAAACAGGTGGTATTAATGGCTTTGGCTGTTCAGTGTATGCATTTGTAGCTGTATTTTCAGTTACAAGCAACTTATTAAAGTATGTGTGTGGACATTGTCATTGTCCATAGGTAAAACAGGTGTAAATCCATACACCCAGCTTGCAAGTTGAGGCATACCTACTTAGGTGACAAATGTCTAGATGTGTACAAATGAGACTCCTGCATGCAACTGTGTTCTGAGCATAGACCAAGCAAAGTACTGCAAAATACAGCAATAACATAACATAGGGCCTAATAGTGGATTTCATATGTTAGCATATTGAATTTATCATTCAGACTTCCATACATGCTCACGTACGTAGCTGTGAATCCCATCCGATCCATAGTCTCTAGAATGTAGGATGGTAACTAGTGTTAAACATTAACCTCCGAACACCCTAGCAAAGGCCATGCATCCAGCCACACAACCCTGACTGATGTCATCTTTGCTAGTACCATAGTCTGACTGAAAAAAAATAGAAGAAAAAAAAATATATATATAAATAAAATTCATCACCCTGTGCACCTAATTGCATGGATACTTCAGTCAGGACCCTCTTTTGCAATGGGAGACTTACCTCCTAATTCCGCCATGTGGTTTCACAAATGGATAGCATCTCTACTGCAGAAGGTGCCTTGACGCTGGGCTTAACCCAATATAGCTATATTGTGAACTAAACCTCCTTTTAATGTATATGCTGACATATACTGTTGTATAATGTTTGATTGGAGCGCTGGACCTGTCTTTTGTTCCTTGTGGTTGCACAAATTTATTAGCTATAATAATCAGCTATGGGGTGGATTGATATAGTCCTAAACAGGGATTTATTATGATGAAATGATAATTAGGGATGTTCACTGACCCACGTGTTTGGCAAAACCAAAACCACCCTCTTATGTTTTGGTTTTGGATCTGTATTTTTTTGTAAAATTTACCACAAAAAGCTAAAATCGCATAATTTGGCTCTTTTTGTTCTTACATTGGGCCGGATCCAGAACTACGTCCGTCTTCTATTGACAGCTTTTGTTCAATAAACAGTAGCTACTGCGCATGCGTAGTAGCTATTGTACGTAATCTGTGTATCGTTTCGATACGTAGATTGCGTATATGCGGTCTTTTAGTAGGTAATATATGTGATAAATTGTTAAATGCTATTTGGTCTGACTGATATCAATGTCACATCAAATTTAATATAAACCAATTAATAAAATCGCCTTCCAGAGCAATTCATAGGTAAAAAATACAATTTATTAAACAAATTAATCTGGTACCAATAAATGAAACAATTAAAATAAATATTGACACAAATGCTTGCAACAAATGTATCTAAAAAACTGTATTGTACAGTGACTACTTGTTGTATCAATAGGGAACACAAATATACTTCCTAGAGATGGTATAGGTAATCTGATAATCTGAGGTTGATCAGGCCTCAGAAATAAAAAAAAGTTATGTGGTCTCCAGAGAATATAGTGTTCTTGAGCTCCGTGAGTAAACAGGTGGTCAGATAGCTCAGCTTGCTTAGAGGGCTATAGGTTGGCAAAGTAATAACAGACAGTGATAGGTAATTATTCTCACCCGACCTTCCAGTACCACTAGTAGATCTTACAATGGTGGTATCCTGTAGCAACGTTGGAGCCATCCCCATCAGGCGGGTGTTTAAGCCGCTGGATCCAGGAGTCTCGGAATGCTGCTCCTGCTTGGCGGGCTGATGTATCTCCCCAGGCTAACTGGTGCTGCGTGATATAGAGCAATCTGACCCCGTCAGCTCCTGTCCGTGTGGATAGAGATGGTGAGTACTCACGTGGTGAAATGTTTGTCACTGTTTATAGTAGTTTTCCGAATCCCACCGCATCGGTTCAAAGCCCTCGATCGGTGGTACGGATACAATGGGGTGCAGTGGATGGTACCTGATTTCTGCTGCTGTCCTTACGCGTTTCGTCCCCACAGGGGATTTCATCAGAGAATAAGGCAAAAGTGAGAAAGAGAATCCGTGGCGCCCTTGATATTACACTCCAATTAGTTGTATAGTCTGTACCTGGGTAAATGTCCACACTTAGTGAAATTTTTCAAGTAAATGATTCCTACTAATTCTCTCATAATTTCTTCTCAGGTAGGAGAGTCATTCTGCAGTTTATTTACATATAGAAATGTAGGAATACTTCTTCAGTGCGACTATTAAAGTTTCGTATGTAGTTTTCTATTTGTACAGACAATTATTTAGCTCAAGGTTTCGTGCACATGAACCTCTATTTTCTACAAACTGGAAGGCATTTATATATAAAAAGGTATAGGTATAAATAATCAGTCACCTAATTATAAATAACTATAAATATAGGTATACACATATAATTTTAAAAATAAAATAAGTCAATCAATATATCAAGATAGATAGTGATATTCTCCGAGATTTGTAAACAGTCTATATAAGAAAACAATTTATGTTAAAAAGTTTTACTTTAAATAAACCAAAAATTCTTATTATCTATAGTGAGAGGCATAGCTATGGTCAGCACATGTGTCTATGCATATAGGTTGCCGTCCCTATATTGTATATCTTTTTTAGCATGAAGCAACCTGACTACAAATAATCATGTAGACATTGAGGACTTAGAAACTTATTCCAGTTGATACACTTATATGTTGAAACATACATAAATTAAAATTAAAATTGAAATTGAAATTAAAATATCTCAATGTGGTTCCGACAGAGTTCTCAATGGCCGTGAGTTGGTAGCATCTTATATATATATAAAAAAACAAAAAACAGGTACTAATTCCTGTATAGTGTATTCAGAACACGTATAATATAACGATCCTTCCGTCGGGATTCCAATGAAAATTCAATGAGAGATTTTCATATCTCATTTTTCATCAGTTGGAAACTAATTTTCTGTTAATGTTGAAATAAAAGGAAAAGTACATGCATATAAATATCTTCACATATATAAAGAGTATATGGATGAAGAGGGAGGGGGAGGAAAAGGGGGAAGTGGGTAAGGGTATAGCCAACTATTTCAATATTGTTCATATTACATTGATCCATATTTCTTAATCCTCATTATGTTTAAACAAGGGACCAACCAAAGGTGATAACATTCATTGTTGATTAAAATTTTCAATCTTAGTCATTCATTTCTATGTATAAGGGAATTCCAGTGGCTAATTTCTTACTTGTTTTATTATATTTTACATGGTGTACATACATATATACACAAACGCATATGTACATAAACACCATATAGTATATATTGACGCGCATATATACAAAAACACACAACTAAACGCTCCTACAAAGAAACAGGGAGACACTAACAGATGCTCCAACTTTCGATATCATTATTGAATCATGTATATCCAGCTATAGCCTTTTTTGAGACTGATATGTGGCACATTACCTACCGGTATGGCATATATGTGAAACTTATATAGGACCATTGCAGTCTTTGACATTTTATTATTTTGCTATAACAAGAGGAGTGTGTGCAGTGTAACTAGGCAGGAGACGGTGTGCAGAGGAGAGCTCAGTGGCAGTGAACGGCCAGCAAACTATCAGCAACACCTGCTGAAGAAGAAGAAGGCGGCTCCTGGAAAATACCTGAAAAGGTTTGTGTTTATAAATTATTATTGTATATTATGAATACATTTTAACTATTCATATATGGTTTAATTAATATATACATATTATTTTCTTAAAAGGTATTATTGGTATAGACACACAATGATGAAAGACAAATCAGTTTTTGAGGGGTTTTATGTTAAAATTTGTATCCTATGAATTAAGTTTGTAACATGATGGAGTGGTATTGTTAAATATATAGGGCCGTATGCAGAGCTCCGGCCGCATTGCAATTGAGGCCGGAGTTTTCAGAAATGTGCTACTGCGCATGCGCAGTAATTTTGTAACGCAATCTACGTTACTTCTTGCAACGTAGATTGCGTATACGCGGTCTTGTAACCAAATATGTCACCCCTTTGCATCTGGGGGAACTGAACTGCCCACTTACACCCCCTTATTCTGATTCCCCTGCTGACAACTGTAAATGTGTATGTGCAAGTATAGGTTAATTGTAATATATAATATATATTGTTAATAAGCCATACAAGAAGACATCCAGGGACCCGCCAGCAGAGCCAAGGTAAGTTAGTTATAACAAGGAGGAAACATACAAGGAGCTACAATGATGGCTGACAACATACAAGGGGGTCTGCAATGATGGTATATATATGCAATGCTGTAATTAATCTTCAGACATTAATGTAACAACCTTATCATTCCAGCGCTTCAGTTGCATATATCTGCAGATATATGATAAGCCACCAGCCACTTACAAGGCTTCTCTGTTTTGGTGGTCCTAACTCTAAAACTGTCAGAGGACCGGATTCAGAGATCCATTTTCACGTGTAATTACGTGAATATTTTGAGGATAAGATCAACTGAGCACGCATAGTAACTTTTTCCACGCAAGTTACGTAGTATTTACACACGGAACTCCATTAGGCACGGACATGTGAATCGCATTTCGGGACATATGTGCGGAGGAGCGTAGTTCAAATCCATACGGTCACAGTTACGTGAAAGTTGGTGGGGGGGGGCATTTAAATGACCATTTGAGGGTGCGGTTAGTTAGATACGCACGTACGGAAGTAATATACGCACATAAATGCACACGTACAGTTAAGGTTGCCCTATGGAGGCGGAAATCACTCACAACACGGCCATGTGAGGGGAGTGACATGGGTGTTTCCTTGCTACGTGCGTGCGTATTAAACAAACAGATCTGTGAATACGGCCCAGAGTCCCAACTTTGGGTCATATATCATGTATTTTTTAATTGAGAGCTAAACCCCGACAGAGGTCCCCAGATCTCGAAAACAGCTACTCTGAGACAGAACTCCCTGTCAGCTGCTATCCCAGACACGCTTTAAAACTAACACAAAAAAAGCTCATCCCCACCATCTGGGCTGCAGACCAGTAGTAGTTCGAGATTCTCTGGCTACTTGTGGAGTCTGTGTGCAGTCCTCATGGGACCCTAACCTTAAAATTTTGAATATTTTGAATATATTATTCTAGATTGTGTTGGAATCTCTGTGACACTATAGATAGTTTAAATAGATATCTTGAAAGAAGCTTCAAGTCATGTAATGCAAGCAGGATCCATTAATGTCAAAGGTATTACTAAAGGATAGTCTGGACACATACAATAAATTGCTTTCCTCTAGGTATCATCATGATAAATCGTTATAAATCAGGTGCACAAAAAAGGAAGTATTAAAAAGACACTGAAAAGAAGGCTGAAGAAATAAAAAAATAAAAATATACTTTTCAAGTAATTTGAGAAGAGACAGAATACTGATGCAACTTCAAGTTTGGAGATGTCATCTGAGAATGTTGAAGATGTCCTTGATGAACCATATGCAACTTGTGGAGCATCAAGTTCAAATTCAGCCATAAACAAACTAACTTCTGGGACTGTACATGAGATACTTGAAGACAGACCTGGCCCCAGCAGTAAGGAGCTGGGCGTGGCCCATTTTGGTTTTAACACTGCAATTTGATTTTAAGACTACAGAAAAGCTGAAAAAAATGGTTTGGCAACTGCCTACGGACACTGAAGCAATTTGGAGACCACTTGAATGTGCTATTAGGGAAGACAGCAGAGCATTTGACAGTCAACTACAAAATCAGGTAACTGCCGAAAAAGAGAACTTGGTAACTTGCAGGGACGGTTTCTTGATGTGACATTTCATTTAAGTTTATGTGGTCTGGCATTTCGTGGATGCTCTGATAAAATAGTGGATGTACACATTGGCAACTTTTTTAGGCTGTCTTGAACTACTTTCCCAGAATGACCCACTGCTAGAAATGCATTTGAAGAAAGTGAAGAAGAGCCAAGATGCTGGTAAATGACTTCCAGCACACTAAGTCACATAAAAATCAAAACAACTTTATTGATTTGTGTGGAAAACGCATTAGGGGTTATTCTGCATGAAAGAGATGCATGAAATGATGTTGAAATGACCAGTGATACATTACTGGTCACGTGTGATGTCGAATCGCTCTATACCAGTATAGAACACCAGACTGGTATGGCGGCTGTACGCTTCTTTTTGAGAATGGGAAACTTTGACGAATTCTCAGAATTCTTGCTAAAACTTTTGGATTTCGTCCTGTCCAAGAATTTCTTTATATTCTCCAATTCTTTTTATTTGCAGGTGAGGGGCACCGCCATGGGGACAGCGTGCGCTCCCACCTATGCTAACCTCTATTTGGGGTGGTGGGAGCGCACAGTTGTCTTTACCGAAGCCCATGAGGAATATACCATCCATATCCTCATGTGGCTTCGGTACATAGATGACATTTTCATCTTATGGCAAGGTGACCCCTCCCTGCTTTATACTTTTGTTTCAATCCTGAATAGCAATTCCAACAACTTGAAATTAACAATGGAAGTGTCACCTAGTAGCATCAACTTCCTGGATGTGACAATTAACATTGACCATTCGGGCAAAATTCATACAGACCTCTTCCGCAAGGAAAAGGCAACAAACAGCATCTTGCATAGTACAAGTTTTCATCCGTTTAACACCATTAAGGCTATTCCTAAGGGAGAATACTTAAGATTAAGGAGAAACTGCTCCACTGTCCCTATCTTTAAAGAACGAGCCAAGGAGCTCCAGACTAGGCTTTTGGCCAGGGGCTATAGCAGGAATCTCTTGCGTAGCGCCTATCAGGGAGCCCTGGCGAAAGATAGGGACCATCTTATTCTCCCTAAAAATAGAAAGATATCAAATGATAGCAAGGTTTATTGCAAATTTTAATCAGGAGGTGGACAATATTAAAAAAATCTTGAATAAACATCTCCATGTTTTACGCATGGATCAGGATTTACAAAAAATCTTGACTGAAAAAGTTGATGTGACCTGGCGCAAGGCATCTAATCTTAGGGATAATTTAGTCTCTAGTTTCTTACAGTTTAAACCATCTAGATCATTTCCAGTAGTGGGATCACACCCATGTGGAAAATGTCGGGCTTGTAGCTATATGGTGAAAACCTTTGAGGTTGCCACTAGATATGGAGAAGTGTACAAAATTCCATCTTGTATGACATGTGACACCACACAAGTTATATACTGCCTTACATGCCCTTGCCAACAAAAATATGTTGGCAAGACCAGCAGAAAATTTAAAACCAGACTGCTAGAGCATGTAGGCTCCATAAGAAATAGCCAATCGGATGTAGCCAAAATGAAGCAACTCTCTCCAGTAGCTCGACACTTTATGAAATGCCACAACGCCGACCCCAAAGGCTTATTAGCCTTTGTTATCGAGAGGGTGTCGTTAGATTTACGTGGTGGCAATTTGGATGAGAAATTACTTCAACGGGAAACAAAATGGATCTTTTTATTAGATTCACTTTACCCTAAAGGCTTAAATGAATATATTTCTTATACATCCTTTTTGTGAGATTTTATCTTTCAAAATTATGGGGCCTTGGTGTAATCATGCCTCTATTTGAGATTTATAATGTAACCATTCTTATTATTTTGTACTTGGGTAACCTTTGAGCTGTCAAGCATATATGCTGGATGATTATATTTATATATTTTGGCATCATATATTTATATAATAATATCCTAGCTATTTGGCAGTTCTGTATGATACACATTATGTTTGAATTGCATGTTATGAGTACTTGGTGATAACTCAAATGTTGCATTTTGAGTATCCTATGACAACCTTGCATTTATGGTAAATCACATGCAGTTCACTCTTAATTATATGCTGCATTTTTTATGCACATTTTCAGTTATGAATTTTTATAGTGCAGAATGTGTATGTCCTAACTTTATCTCATTTCCTCTAAATGTATGGTGAGAGATGGGATGATAATTATTTTTCTTCCCTACTCCTTATACTCCAGTTGTCTTCCCTACACCTTATACTCCAGTTGTCGTTTTAACTAATTCCTACCATCTGTTGTATGTTCACCTTTAAATGCATCAAATCATGTGTGCATAGAGATATTGAATATTAATTGATTGTATCATCTGTGACGGTATAAATAATGTTTTACTTTGGTTGACCTATTATGGACACTATTCCTTTAAGAGTTTTTCAGATTGCTGCTAACTCTATTTTTTTTGCATTATGCAAATATAAATTGGTACTTATTTATAACATGTCAATTTAGATGTCTATCTTGTATAAATTTATACTTTACATTCAAATACATACTTTAACACTTGCTTTCTCTTTTTTTTAAATGGAACTTTTTCCTTTATTAGCAGGTGGGTCTTTAGTTACGTGGCTCTAATTCCATTGAACAGCTGACGTAAATAATCTGATCTTCTGGACTCACCAGCATGCATCTGTTCTTTGAAAAAGACTGAAAACGAAACGTGCGTCAGAATCATCTTGCATCAGGCGGTTCCCCGTGTGCACCGGGACTCCGCTATCCTGATCCATTCCAGACAGCCCTGTTGGTGTTAGTGAGTATAGGGTCAGATACGGACCCGGAATGGGGGAAGTGCGGGCCGTGAGTCCGCTAGTTTCTTAATAGGGACAGGCTCCAGCTCTTTAGTTAGGTGTGGGCTGTTTTTCCTCCCCTTCTGCTCACTTATATGTTTGGCTTTATGGCTGAAGTTACTTTGTATCATCAGTACTGTGCTGTTATGTATTTATGTACATTGTTTCTTACCAGATTCTTATATAACAATATGGATCAGTTATGATATCAATATTCGAAAGAGAAGAAGGAAACAGATTAATAAATTCACCGCACAAGTTATAAATAAGTGGGCAATCTCTCAAATCAGAGAGGTGCTACCATATATGCAGCTGTAAATCTCGAATACAAAGGATATAGTGGAGCACACCAGACGTGACCCAAAAAAGACGTCTGCTTGGAGGTGCACTAGTCCCAAGGTATGTAACAATTAATTCTCAGAATGCAAAAAACATAGAATAAAAAATCTAATTTTTAATGAATACAAAATATTAAAAGTTATATAGAAGACAGCTCAAGGCGAAATATATATCAGAAATAGCAAAATGACAAAAATACATGTGTATAAATAGCAGGCACACGAAAAAGCAAGTGCCATTTGAATAGCTCACATGAATAGAACAAAAACACGCTCATTGGACCCCCTACATAAGAATAGCAGGCAAAGAACTAACCCTTATACACAGGACACACTAGCGGCCTCATGGCCTGCTCTTTGCCTTTACCAAGGCTCGTATACTGTCCCTCCCTGTCCTAGTCAACAGAAAAAGCTGGTCCAGCAAGAAGTTAGAGCGGTGTTCGTCCAGTCATATGGTAGCACCCCACCAGTGCACATGAAGGAGGTGCGTGGTCCGTCCGACGCGCGTTTCGACAGGTTGTCGGCTTTCTCAAGGAGCTGTAGCACAGGTCAGAGAGAGGGGCATTTTTATGGGCCAATCATCCAATCCGGTAACGGTAAAGTTACGAAGTAAATTCAATCACCTGTGCTCTGCATTCAAAGAGAAAAACAAAACAAAGTATCAAAAATCCGGTATAGAATTTGTGTAATAATTGTATCATAGGTTTGCTCAAACAATGGCCTTACAACAGAGTCAAAAAAAGGGGGTGAAATTTATTTAAACAGAGGAAAGACAAAGGAAAAACAAAAAATGAACAAACAAACAACAAAGTATAGTCAAACGAGCCTTAGGATAAGAAAAAGAAGGGGGAACACCTACATAATAACAATTTAAAGTATTAGGGGATTATATCATATAGAGAGACCATTATGTAGAAATCTCAGAGAAAAAAAAAAAGGTTACCATATTTCTTATTTAAATATTATAGACAATAAAAAATGATATATACAATACATGAGAAATATTAAATATATAAAGTTGGGGATTCGGATTCGAACTTACAAATCCTCACTTTACAAGGCGGGTGCCCTAACCTCAAAGTTATCAAGGAATTTGATTGTACAAGCAGCATATATCACATAGAGATATATAGAAATCTCAAATAAAGGAAGTTAGCATATTTCTTATTTACGTTATCATTAAAATCATTAACAGATGTCATACATGAAAAATGTTGGATATATACATTTGAAAAATGAGATTCAAACTGACTAACCCTCACTTTGCAAGACTGGTGTCCTAACCTCAAAGCTATCCATGGACTTAATTGTACAATTAACACAGGTCAAAAATATCATCCTGTAAGACTAATTTACTTACGACAAATTAAAACAAGAAAATAGTAATTGATCATTATAATTGTAGACAAAGTGAATAATCATGTCTTATTATAAACGACAGAAAAAATAAATGGTATATAAAAATCTGTTGCTTGTTCTGAGATAATGGATCATTATTAAAAAAATCTTTACTATATAATATAAAAAAAACAAAACAAAAGAATGTCCCCTGAAGTTAGTAAACATAGCCCAGATTGAAACTAATCAGACCTTAGTTTGAAAGGCAAATTTCTTATCCACTATACCAGAAAGGTATTAATGTCTAGAATACAAACTAAAGGAAAACCTTCAAGTACAATGAGCAAACCTGTCATATTAGATAAAGAGAAACATGTTAAATTAGATAATTAAATTTAATGTATCACTATTACCCAAAGATTAAACTGAAAACCCAATTGGACTTAGGGAGAAAAAAAAAAAAAAAAGTAAAAAGTATGTTAACAAGATATATAGGCTCATTGGGTTGGATCCAGACTTAGTTAAGTGCTTGAATTTAGTTACTCCTGGGCTTAACCATGTTGATTTCAGGGGGAGTCAAGTTAGTTGTATTCTTTGCATGCAGGGACATATCTTTGAATTGCTTACTGCACACAGATACTGACCAGCTTTTCTATCACACTGTTATTTAGACTTGGGATAGGAAACATCACCTCTCAACTCTAATACTGTTTGCAACAGATGAAATATGTCTCCCCTGCAATCAACATGGTTTAGCCCAGGAGTAACTAAGTTCAAGCACTTAACTAGGTCTGGATCCAGCCCATTATGACTGTAGGAATGGAGAGAAATGCATTGCCTCATTTAGGCCATCTGGCGAGGCGGTGTTAAGCATAAAGATCCACTTTACCTCTCGTTGAAGTAATATTACATCTATATTGCCACCTCGGATGTTGGTGGAACTTGTTCAAGTATATGGGCCCTAAGGCCTTGGGATCACAATTGTGTTTGATTAAAAAATGTTGTGCTATGGGTGTAAGGATCTTAAAGTTTTCCTTATCCCTTTGACTATTACGGATTGAGCCGAGATGTTCCAGTAGGCGGATTTTAAATCTCCTAATAGTCTTCCCCAAATAGCGTAGATGGCAGGGACAGGTTAACACATAAATGATGTGGGTGGAATTACAATTAAAAAAAGGGCATGCTTTACAGGTATTGCAAGGATAGGATCCCTGGTATTTGGGCCTAATTGACTGCTGATTGGAGAAGTAACTGGAAACCAAAGAGTCTTTAATGTTTGGTGGCCTCCGCCAACAAATAGGAATTCTGTCACCTAAAACATCTTTGTACACGGGATTACTGGTAATGATAGGATGATATTTATTAAGTATTCGTACTATATTGTCTGATTTTTCGCAGTAATTACTTATGAAGCGGATCATTTTTGGGGATTGATCTCTACGTTGTGGGTAGATAAGTTGATCCCATGGAGTAATTACTCCTCATTGTAAGTTTTCCTCAGAAGGCCTGGGCTATAGCCTCGAGAAAGGAGACGTTGTTGTAGTTCCTTTGCCTTGCTTTTGAAATCCATCATGGTAGAACAGTTTTGCCTCAGAAGCAAATATTCACCTTTCGGGATGTTCTTTCTAACTGAGGATGGATGGAAACTGTTAAAATGAAGTATACTGTTAGTAGCGGTGGGTTTGCGGAAGGAGTTAGTAGTAATATATCTGTCTTGTCCTACTGCAATAGTAAGGTCCAAGAAATCAACATTAACTAAACTCTTATGTACAAGTTTAGATGCAAGTTTAAATTATTGCGATTCAAATAATGAACGAAAGAATCCAGAGTAGTCTCATTGCCCTGCCATAGGAGCAGGATGTCGTCGATATAGCGAAGCCAGACGATTACACTCAATAGGTACACCTCGCAGGCCTCATCAAAGACGACATCCTGCTCCCATTTGCCCAAATGTAAGTTAGCATATGACTGGGCACAAGCTGTGCCCATGGTAGTTCCGCGAGTCTGCAGATAAAATCTTCCACTGAAGATAAAATATTTATGTCACAAAACAAAGTCGAGCAGATTAAGAATGAATTCATTGTGGGGAGGATCATTATTCATTCGGAACAACTGAGCTACTGCAGATAGTCCCTGTTCATGATGGATTGAAGTGTATAATGACTCGACGTCAAGTGTGACTAACCAGGTACCTTCTGGAACTTGAATGTCAGCTAAATGGGACAGTAAATCGGCAGTTTCATCAAATATGAGGGCAGGGCTACCACAAATAGTCTCAAGAAAAAAATCAAGAAAAAAGGGAAAAGTTTTAGTGTCGGCGCTTCAGATAAACCACACACCGCTGCTGTCAATAGAAATGGACCTCCTCCATTTCAAAAAAGGCAGCAAAAGAGAAAAAGTTGTTTTGACAGCACTGGATAGGGTAGATAATTAATGCTATGATCTAGTAACCTATGGTGGCTAAATCATACAGATGTACACACCAGTGCATAAAATAAAACAATATTTAATCAATATAAACAAATATAAAAATAAATAGACAGTATACAGAGATACCTCTATTTTAAAATATAAAATATATAAAAATTTGCCCAGATCTGTAGTGTTTTCCACTTAGGAAATTAGTGCACATGAGAACATTCATATAGATCCAAAGACTAGATTTGAATGAGACACAGTCCGCAGGGAAATCTTCCTTAATTGCAAGTTCAGGAAAACCGGATGGGTGGTTAGTTCAACCGCTGTGTAAAATGGTAAATATTTGCAGTCTATAAGACACTTAATGAAGTAAGTAGATAGAATGTTATTTGATGGTCTCGTGTTCATATATTGTAATTCGGCACATAAATCAAGTCACCAACAATAATAGAGATGACACACTCACGGCTTACGTTGTTTGCAGCAGCTATCGGGAGCTTTAGTGTAGAGTGTTCGGCTTCGTATTCGTCTCGGTTCGAAGATGGCAACTAACCGATACGTTTCAATCACGCTTTAAGCAGCTTGTGATGATAATGATCACCCTATACTCACCGGGCGTCCCCGGGAGAGGTCCGTATAGGTGATAGCTGCTGGAAGATGGATAGCAGAGGCGGATCCTGGCCGGCACCACTTAGACTCCGATCTCGGTCTGCAAAAGGAGTGTGGCTGGTTGAATGTCCAATTCCCTAATAGGAAGGCATACAGCTGGGCTACTGCAACGTGTTTCGTGTCAAACCTGGACACTTTTTCAAGCAGAAAAATGTGAAGCCGTTTTTATCCTGAGCTCCTCCTTTATACCACAGTCCTCATTAATTAGGCAGGCAGCTGATAAAGTTGGGGGAAACGGTAGTACTGCTAATTAGGGCATAAATTACGTAGAAAATACTTTACTTAAAAAACATGATAATAAATAAAACAAATTATAATTATACACTGGTGTGGTTGAATAAATCAATAAAAATGATAGAACTACAATATATGATCACGAGACCATCAAATAACATTCTATCTACTTACTTCATTAAGTAACAAGATAATAAAAAAGAAATCTCAGTAGGGCGCTGTGACTAAATAAACTATTTCTAAAATAAGCTAAATCAGGTGTTCATTCTAAAATAAAATCTGGACTGTCTCTTTAAAATAAACAAAGTCTTTATATCAATCAGCTCAGATGGAAAAACATAGAATCCAGATGTTCACAAGTCCTCCACAAGGATTAGCATGTGGAAAACCAAAAAGAGAACATAAATCAATACAATTATGTATAAAACACAATTTATTGTATCTACAATATTCTAAAAAATATATGAGCAACCATGTGTCAGAGGATATCTGAAAATAAGCCACATATATTGCACATCTGTCCACAAAAACATAAAACAGCCTTTGGAGGATCCTAACGAGAGATGCCTCCTCCAGAATGAAGCCACCCCCCAGCAAAGTTCACTCCTACCCCAGTTGGATCTCCAGATGGTTAAGTAAGTATCGTCGCTATGCTGCAGAACATCTGAATGGAAATGGCCACTTTGAAAAAGAGGATTCTGCTCCTCAAAATGTTTCTCTTCCTCTGCCTCCGGCTGTCTCCCACCGGTGCGCGCTGCACAATGACGTTGTGGTGACCTTAGTTCACACAACGTCTTTGTGCAGCACGCGACACAAGGGAGAGAGCCGGAGGCAGAGCTGCGGGGAGAGCCTGACACAGACGCAGGGACAGCCAGAGGGACAGCAGAAGGAAAGGAGGGAAAGGCAGAAGATATCAAAGGTAAGTGAGAAATTAAATAAATGGTGGCAGGCATTAAGTAGCAGATATGGTGGCAGGCATTAAGGGGCAGATATGGAGACAGGCATTAAGGGGCAGATATGGAGGTTGGCATTAAGGGGCAGATATGGAGGTTGGCATTAAGGGGCAGATATGGAGGCAGACATTAAGGGGCAGATATGAAGGCTGACATTAAGGGTCAGATATGGTAGCTAGCATTAAGGGGCAGATATGGAGGCTGGCATTAAGGGGCAGATATGGAGGCAGGCATTGAGGGGCAGATATGAAGGCTGACATTAAGGGGCAGATATGATGGCTAGCATTAAGGGGCAGATATGGAGGCTGGCATTAAGGGGCAACTATGAGGTAAGTTCAATGTTTCAACCAGGCTGAGAAGGGGCAGAGACTGGCAGGACACACATAGAGGGGGCAGAGTGATTGGCAGGACACACATAGAGGGGGCAGACTGACTGGCAGGACACACAGAGGGGACACACTGGATACTGGGTGCTGGATACACATGATGATACAATTAATGACATTTTATTGGTATCTATTTTTATTTTGAAAGTTACCAGTAGCTGCTGCATTTCCCACCCTAGGCTAAGCAAAGGAGAGGGGGAAAAAGTACCAGTGGTATTTTCAATCTGAGCTCCAGCGTCCTGAACAAAAAACCAATTGAACATCCTCAAAAAAGGATTAAAATTCGCCCCGAGCAGCATCATGATTACATTTAAGACCTTCCTTTATTTACAAAGGTTTATAAGAAACCTATCCCTCAAGAAATTTTTCTTGAAGAATGATGTCCAAAAGAAAGAGATCCAAGCAAATACTCAGGATCAGGAAACCCAAGTCCCCATTTTGTCCACTCCAAAAGAAAATCTAAATTCTTTACTCAGCACATGAAAGGAGCCTTCTTAGAAACCTTTCAAAGAGCTGTTGAGGATGATCTCCTTCAAATGGAAACTAAAATAAAAAAACCCAATCTTACTAACAAAGGGCCGTATTTAGACCTCCGGCCGCATTGGATATGCGGCCGGAGTTTACCGATATGAACTACTGCACATGCGCAGTAATTTCGTTACGCTATCTACGTTACTTTTTGCAACGTAGATTGCGTATACGCTGTTTTTAAGACCTCGTATACGCAATCTACGTTGCAAAAAGTAACGTAGATAGCGTAACAAAATTACTGCGCATGCGCAGTAGTTCATATCGGTAAACTCCGGCCGCATATGCAATGC
>WWET01001220.1:180704-193444 GCA_011038615.1 Limnodynastes dumerilii
CCTCTTAAAGCCTCCAAAATAGCTGCTGTGGAACAACACCCCCTCTCAGCTGCTGCTCCCAGACAAGCCCACAAACAGTATACACACAAAATGGAAGCTGCTTAATCAATTTATAGGTAAATGCAAACAGGTGCATGAAAGGCAGGGGTAGTCTGCTAGCCACAGAAACACAGGAAAGGAAATGCCCAAGCAACACTGCCATTAACCAGTAACAGACTATACCATTCTATCTGTAAAATAAACCGCAGAAATGTTCATTACACATACTTTCAAAGATATATATAAATTATATCTTGTCTGAAAACCCAATAAACGAAAATTAAACAAATATTACATGTTAAAAACAAGTTAAATTAAACAAAAATGAATGTAAATAAATGTTTCTTTTTGCATGAAAATAATGTATTATTGTGGTTATTTTATGTTTGTACTTTATCTTTTGTGTTATTTTATTCATTTAGTTTTTATTTAACCGAAGGGGGAAGGTGGGGCAAAACAAACTGAGTGTTACGGGCCCCAAGATTTCTGTTGCCGGCCTTGGCACCCAGGGCTCCTGTCCATGCCTTGGTGTGAAAGGGGTATTAATGTACTAAAGTAAATGGGACAATTTTCTGAAATCACAAGAGACACTGAATGAGACACTATGCAAATTCCTGAATAGGGAGGGAAATAGTTACAGTGCTTACTGAGAATTCTGGCAGTTTATGACAGAAAATGGGATAAAGAGCATTATAGAATGTGTTGTAAGACGTTGTGGGAACCCTTCTATAACATTGTATTGTGTATTAAGTAAAAACACTATATAAAGTATTTAATTAGATACTTAAAAGTTATAAAAGAAATATCCTACAAGGTATGGCCTTAAGTTCTTATTCAGAATTTCCTTTCATAGTCTTTTGTAAAAAAAAAAATATTGTTCCAAAGCTAAAATATTATATTATCTAAAAGGGCAATAACACCTGAAATTATTTTATAAAATATTTATATGCAGGGGCAGAAAAAGCTTTTAGAGCGCAGAGGATGGGAGGCAATATTAATACAGTGGATATAGGGGCCATAGTAGAGAACGCTGGGTCCCAGACAGCACATGTGCAGTGCATCGCATATGAAGATTGCTGACAGTTACTGGCAGGTTATACAGCTTTCAGTACTCAACTGGCAGCAACCCCATTCCCCTAGATAGGATACAGAGGATAGAGCTAAGCTGCCGGTAAGTTATAGGTTATTTATAAACAGCACTCTAACAGTCTATGACTGGTGTCTGACAGCTCAGCTGACATGTTGCCAAGGCATGTCCTTTGTGAGTGCAGGGTGGGCCACTGCCCTGGGCCCAGCCCTCCTCCAAAGCCTGTATAAGCTTGACCCTTTGCACCAACGGTAGTTACGCCACAGAGCAAATGTGGGGATAGACAGGATCTTGGTCAAATCGGTAGAGAATTAATTGTGTATATTGGCCTTTTAGTCCTGGTGAAATATGTTATAATACAAATGTAGTATGTTCTTTTTTTTCTCCATTTTCTTAGATTCTACACAGTTTAATGAAATTATTCTTGATATATGTATACTGCTATTATATCTATTAGATTATGTTTATTTATTGCTAAATTACAAATACATAGCTCCAATATGGGGGTAAGACGTACACTTTCCTTTGGACCTCTTATGTCATGGGGTCTTTTAACAGGAGCCACAACAAGTGTATCCCTGGATGCAAGTTACTAGGCACCAGATCCACACTTACAAAAAGGGGTCTTTATACAATCGATAGGAAATATTTTTACAATATGGGAGTGGGAACTTTTTGCTAACATCATATGTGCAAGCGCTGCATACCCAGGATACTCTGAATCCAGAGTCAATCCTGGGATTATTTCCAATGGCAGGGCAGGACGGGGCATGAAGCGGAAAGCGCTTCAGTTAAGTGGGAGGGGGGAAGATTGTAGATAGTACATTGAGGGCCCGATAAGCATCCCATGTGCTATCCATACATCAGCACCATCCACATTTTAAGTGAGGACAATGCTGAAAGTTTATGGTAGGGTTGACAGATCGTATGTCCATACAGTTCGCATGTTCATATGAGTAAGTGGAGTAGCCTCCCATCACCTGTACAGAAGACTGGAGCTCCAATTGTAGCAGTATCACAAGTCTGGATTCAGCCCTAGGTTATTACACGTGGCACCAATCAGCTATATCAGTTACCAAGACAGGTCTGGCAGTGAAGCCACATATGAAGTTTGTCTGGGGTACATATATTTTTTTGCCAAGCCGGAAGCCAGACACTGAATGGCTGTCAGCATGCTAGTTGATAAATGGCTGGAAATGTGGGGCATATGGATAGGTGTAGGATCGCAAGAATGGTAACCTCTGATTTTTTAAACTTTGGGATCTGTTTTTTTTTTATCTGCATGAGAGGGAGGGGGATTGAACATCCAGGTTTTCTTTCTTATATTTTCCCTTCAGACTAAAAGTTACCACCGTTTTATTATAAAATATTAAATATGACACTCTTATTTAATCACAGCTATGGCATTGAATTTAGCTAAATCAGAGCTCTAGTAACTCACCAGATCTTCATCCACCGTCAGATTCTCAAGGGTTGCTGTTTGCTGAGAGTCTGACAGGGTGAGGTGAACAAGGAAGAACAAGAGGGACATCTGTACAGGACCCCGATATTGTGAGATGCCTTGACAGAGCCCAGTGATAGGACTCCAGATTCTGAGCAGTTTGTCCCCTAGAACCAGCTTAGTCATCATCCATAATAATAATGGGTCGTTTTCAGACCTCTGGCTGCATTGCATATGCGGCCGGAGTTTACCGATATGAACTACTGCACATGCGTATACGCAATCTACGTTGCAAAAAGTAACGTAGATAGCGTAACGAATTTACTGCGCATGCGCAGTAGTTCATATCGGTAAACTCCGGCCGCACATGCAATGCGGACGGAGGTCTGAATACATCCCAATAAGCAGAGAATCTCATTTAGAAAAGTGATCCTCTGCCATCTTATGTAAAACAACTATAGGACCTTTTAGAGTGGACAAGTAATCCCGTCCCAAGGAAAGATGGTCAAGATGCAGTTTCTTATACATTTTATTCTATCATGCAGACTGTACAAAAATGAATGATATCTTAATGCATGCTAAGTCCAGTGTCACACTAGAAAGCTGCTATATAAAATGAAATGTAATAATTATTATTTACCTTGTAGATAGTTAATTGTTTTTCAACACCAAGAAATTACCTTCAACCATAAAAAATGACAGACATATTCAAAACCAAGAAAACAGTCCTATTTTATGTGCAATTTGTAATAATCCAACCAGGATTTACTTGTTGTTTTATAGCAAAAATAAAACAAAATCATCACTACACCCATCTTAGTAACTTGTGTATATATACGTTAAAGCTGTGCACTGCTGTACGATCCACTGGTAATTTTCAACAAGAAGATTCTTGAGGTTTGAAGAGCTTGAACCTATCATCTGGCACCATGTCTTGTCACTGGAAAAGCGGATCAGTAAGATCAGTAGGCAGCAGTGCTAGTAGCCACAGGATCAGCAGTTTGGCTGGAGACCTGGCAATAGCATCTGAGCACTTTTCAGCTGGAAGTCATATCTCAAATGATGGGCTCCTCCATGGAGGAGAAAAGGAGACCATGCAAAATCTCAACATTAGATTGGCTTCCTATCTGGATAAAGTTAAGGCCCTGGAAGATGCCAATGCTGACCTTGAATCAAAGATCAAGGAGTGGTATATTAAACATCAGCCAAAAATAGAGGATTACAGCCCTTACTTCCGTATCATTGAGGACCTCAAAAACAAGGTGAGTGAACACAATATAGAGTCTATGGTTCTACAATGTACATTGAAATATTTGCTGTGAGGTGAGGGTGAGGGCAGCTTTCCTCTTCTGTGAAAGATATATTTTGTCCTTCAACAGTAAATAAATTGTAGCAAGTCAATCTTTCTAAGTCATTGTAAATATGTAAGATCATCACAAAAACTTAAATAACAAATTATAGAAGTAGTATTTTATTGTAATAAATATATATTGTAAACATTGATTGAGCAACTTCCATTCTGTGTTTATATTGTAAACATGATTGCTTGAGGCAGACAAATATAATCTATATGTTTTGCTTTGTATTAATGTTTAGGTTTAATGTTAATGTTAGAGTTAGTGTTTGGTGGTCTTAAAATTATGTATTTATTTACACCAGAAGTTCTCAACCTTTTTTGGGGAAGTACCAGTTGCCAACTGTGGAATTATGTCAAGTACCACTTTGTATATCATGTAGACACAAACCCACAACACATATATATATATATATATATATATTATTTTCAGTGTTTTTGTTGTTGTTGTTTATATATTTTTGTGCAGTGATTTTAAGGTGCATATTCTACATATGCCATTTAGCCCCCAAGATATTTTACTAATTATGTCCTTGGTCATTTGCCATCATACTTCCTTACAACTTTGCCCAGATGCCCTGAGTACCAACTGACAGTGGTCCAAGTACCACCAGTGGTACTAGAAGATTTTGATTTACACATTAGAATTAGAACCTTAATATTAGGACTTGCTGTAAGCATTCGGATTGTTGCTGATGAGGACACCATATTTTTTGGGCCTATATATAATACAATGCCAGACACTGTTCACATTGCAAAAGTAACTCTTATCTCTTTAAAGTATTTTAAGTAAGAGTTTTTATGGGGCTCCATTTGCTAATAACAGGGGAGGGGGAATTTGTGCAGGATTTGTACATGGGATCCCCATCTCCTAAGGGGTTGGTGCAGATTGTGTGCCACGGGGCCCCCTGTTCTGAGGGGCCCATGTGCATTGCACACCCTGCTCCGATTATGGATACACCAATGTCTCAATGGTTTCCATGGCGATCAGTGCATTGCAAATGGCGATGCCTTCGTTTTCAGGTGAAAACGGTCTTTATCTCATAAAAATTGTTAAATGAGCCGTTTTGTAAATGGAGCCCTTTATGGCGTCCTGGAGACACAGTGATTGACCTTTTTTGCATTTCTTACACCACAACTATTATTGATGCTAAGCATGTTTGAAGCTCTTTCTAAGGTACTATATATTTAGAAGAGCAATGTCATTAAACAAAGAATTTCTGTAATTTGGAACTATTTTACTGCAGTATTTCTCTTTTCACAATTCAGATCATCTTGCTAAAATATAAAGAGATCCTGAGCTCCTCACAGTAATGTATATACTGCTGGCCTAACAGTTTCACTTAAACTCTTTGTATAATATGATTTGACATAATTTCTCACCACCAGATTTTAGCTGAAAGTTGTGAAAATGCCAAGATCATTCTGCAGATTGACAATGCCAAGCTGGCAGCAGATGACTTCAGGATCAAGTGAGTTGTGACACTTTATTGTCTAATTCCTAATACGCATCTGTCATCTTCAATGAGTATTATCTGTGGTGAGCATTCAGCAACACTGTGTACACCAGAGCAGTTGCATGCAAAAGGAAAGCAACTGACGCCTCATTCAAAGTCATGCAAAAATTATTTTATAAAGTCATTGCATGTGTGACATGTCATTAACTTCACCATTAGTACTTAACACCAAGGATGAATTACTGCACTGCAAACTGATATACCGAAAGCAGTGGCAAGTGTGTTTTTATCAATGGTTTGGGTGTAAGATGTCCAAGGAGTAGCCCAATGTAACTGTCTGTCCAAATTTCACACAAACTTTGACCTTACACAACAAAAGCATCCAATGACAAATATTGCAATGATGTTATAAAGCTCATATTAAAATAGTATCATATTGATACCATTTCATCATGCAAATTAAATCTACTGATACTCTAGTCATACCCTGCCTCGACTACTGTAACCTCCTCCTTATCCATCTTGCCCCCGTTCAATCTATACTCAATGCTGCTTCCAGGCTCATCTTCCTCTCACACTGTTCTACCTTAGCCTCTCCTTTATGTCAAACCCTACACTGGCATCCTGTCTGCTTCAGACCTCTCTTTAAGCTCCTTACCCTCACCATTAAGGCCATCTCCTCATCCACTGCTCCCTACCTCTTTTCCCTCATCAACATGCACACCCCTTCCCGCCCTCTCCATTCTGCTAACCAACGCTGTCGGACCTCGCTACTGATTACCACATCTCACGCCCGTGTCCAGGACTTCTCCTGAGCTGCACCTCTGCACTGGAATGACCTCCCTTCTTCAGTCAGACTCTCCCCCACATTGCAGGTCTTAACGCGCTCAGTCCATCCTACATCGTTGTCACTCCCCAGTTAGAATGTCCCATTTGCGAAATAGGGATATCCGAAAGTTTCTTTTCAGGTGTCCCTATTTTGAATGGTTACTCTTTTCTACTTTTTTTTTTGAATGGGTGAGTATGCTGTTCTCTCCTCCACCACTCCCCCTCTCACTTCGTACCCTCTTGTCCCCTTCTGCTACCCTTTTACCCCGTAGTAATAATAATAATAAGATGTTGTTCCTGTAATATGAACATTTTGCATAACTATTCTTGTTTCAGGTATGAGAATGAAGTGCACCTGTACCAAAGTGTTGAATCTGACCTTTGTGGACTACGTAGGCTATTGGATGAATTGAACTTTTCTAGGTCCAGTCTTGCACCACAGCTTGAGAGCCTGAAAGAAGAGATTGAATGTATGAAGAGGAACCATGAAGCGGTATGGTGTTGTCAGCAATGAGCCAAACTGGGACACAAGTTCACATAAATTTGGGATGGGCAAATGTCCAAGGGTTCCACCATGTCATGGACATACCATGTGATTTCAATTATGCTAACCCCAAAGCTCCATGTATCATAGCCACATTGTCATGCTGTCAGTCATGTGATATCCCTGCTGTGTGGCTTTGTCATTTCTGGTATCAGACAATCACAGCTTTACTAATGATTTACATATTTTTTTTTATATATATATATATATAATATATTCTCTACCTTTATAGAAAATTTTCTGCAATTTACATGTATTGTTTCCATTAAATTTCCATAGGAGATGAACGCTCTAAAAGGAGAAAGGGCAGACGTTAATGTGGAAATGAATGCTGCCCCAGGAGAAAATCTGAGTAAACTTCTGAATGACATGCGCAATCAGTATGAAGACATTGCAGAGCAGAACAGACAGAAGGCTGCAGATTGGTTCAATGAAAAGGTAATGCCAACTATGTGGAAACTGCATAATATAATAAACCAATATGCCTCATTGCTGATTTTGTTTCATTGATATATTATTTAGAGTGCAGAGCTAAACATGGAGATTTCCCACAGTAGTGAGATGGTCGAGTGCCACAAGACTCAACTGAATGAGCTTCGTCGTACCCTCCAGGAACTGGAAATTGAGCTGCAGGCCCAACTGGCCATGGTAATTTATTTTCATATTAATCAAATTATTGTGATGATGTACTAGGTATTATTAAACATTTAATGTGTCTTTAAATTGTGATTAGAGAAAAAGTTAGATATTTATCTACAGTTGAGAAGGACATTTGACAGGATCTTCACCTCAATACTCTGTGCTATTGAGTCTTCATCATTTTAATATCTAAATATCAGCGGTTTCCTGTTTCATAATTTTCCACCAATCATAATACTCCTTATAGCTACCTCAAACCTATCCTCAATGACAAAACTGTGATGACCCACGATAGAAAAACAAATTGAGTCTGGAAGAGGAAAGATTAAAGTAAATGGTTAGAAATATTTTAGCACATTATGAATCCCACAGAAAAAGAAAATGTACACAAGACATTGTTAAATACAGAAAAAGAAAATACATGTTTTATATATGTTAAATATTGTACTTTTAATATGGACATAACCTGTTCTACAAAGAATCTCACTAGTATCTTTCCACTCATTAATATGAATGTGAATTTTAATTTTGTATGAAAAGTTGAATAAACGTTAATACAAAAAAATAATGAAGTCAATATAACACATGGAGGGTGGGTTATTCAATTACATGTATAGATTAAGTTATTTTAGTAATAACACTTATCAGTAAGCAAATATTATTTCATTTTATCTACCTATAACAGAAAAAATCCTTGGAGTGTTCTCTGGCTGAGACAGAGCATTGTTACAGTGCTCAATTGGCACAACTACAAGGGTATGTAGCAAATGTGGAAGAACAGCTGAGTCAGGTCCGCAATGACCTAGAACGTCAGAATTCAGAGTACAAACTTCTTCTGGACATTAAGACACGTCTTGAAAAGGAGATCGAGACTTACCGCAGATTACTGGATGGAGAGGCGTAAGTTTTAATCGCATAAGAAACATAGAAACATAGAAAATGATGGCAGAATAGAACCACATGGCCCATCCAGTCTGCCTAATTGTTTATTTAAAACTATACTGACCCTAGACCCAATTAACCTAAATTTAGTTTGAGATTTTGGATTTCCTTATATTTATTCCAAGCATGTTTAAACTGTTCTATTGTGTTAGCCTCAAGCACCTCAGATGGGAGGTTATTCCACTTATCTACCACCCTTTCAGTGAAGTAATTTTTCCGCACATTTCCTCTGAATCTACCACCCTATAGTTTATATTCATGCCCTCGTGTTCAATTACACCTCCTCCTTTAAAAAATGCCACCCTCCTCTAGCCGGTCACAACCCTTTGAAAGCTGCTCCCATATCCCCCTCTCCCTTCTCTGCTCCAAGCTATACATGTTTAGTTCCTCAAGCCTTTCTTGGTATGATTTGTGACACAGGCCATGTACCATATATGTTAGTTGCTTTCAACCAAATGTCTGTCAGGGGGGCTATGTATCATTAGGACTGACAGAAGTCTCTTGTCCCCCAAACTGTATCTAGAAACATGACTATAGGTGACACGTTTTATTGGTACAATATGTAAATCTTTGTTGTTTTTACCTACCACAGATGGCATTACAAAGAAGTACCAGTCCCTGCAAAAGGTATGCTTTTTAACCTTTATACAAGTGACACAAATTTGTCTTTAAGAAGCTGTTTATTTTAAAAAGCCAAAGCTATGATTCTGCCGGTCCTGGACTATGTATATTTGAGATTTAGTAATGTAAAAACACTTACCCCCTACAAGCATCTAATGCAAAGCTCATGGGGGTAAGTACTATTAGGATCCCCAATCTCTAACGGCGATCCATCGTGCAGAAAAGCTGAGAGGCGTTAATGTTTTGTGCATGTGCTGGATTTCGGTCTTACACCTTAACAGTAGAAAATAATGGATATGGCAATAATAAGATAGTGTAAGGTTAGGAACGGGGAAAATAATGGTCAACGATTTCTCAGGTGCTATTTCTTAAATGATTAACACACAATATGGAAAGAGTCAATATAATAACTGCTATGGCTGTTTTCCTTGTACTTTGGCTCTCTTGTTATTCATGATGTAGACCCAATGGTGCCATCCAGAATGGTGGATATCAGACTGTCCTTATTCTACATTACACTCACAACAAATGTTATGCTTTAAATATAGGTGATGAAAGGACAGACAAATACACATCCCAGCACTCTCTTCACCAATCAGATTGGACATACAGGACCTGATTCACACTTAAACATGAGTTAGGTGTAGACAGATCAGCACCTAACTCACTCGTGCTGCCCCTAACCGACCCCCTAATTTTAGCTACCTTATGGCACTTAAGAGTGCTACCTTATCTTACCGTGAGTAGTTTCCTTGTTAAGAAGGAAACTACACATGGACAATACCTCTCCCTGCCTCTCCCCAGCTAATCTAAACCCCTCGCCCCTCCCACTTCTAACTAAACACTCTCTGAGGCGTCATTAGGTCGCTTCTTTCCAAATAAATGACTCCACTTGGCGCGGTCTTTACCTAACTGGTACGTAGATTGCGTAAAATGACCTACTACGCATGCGTAGTAGGTCATTCTGGAAAATTACACGCTTAAAAGCCAGAGCTTCTTAAGCATAAAGCAGGTCCACAGTTACATACAGTATGAAAAATGTTGGCTAAGTATAGTAGATGTAAAATACATCAAATAAAACAACCTTTAAAAAAATAAAGAAATCACAGACCATAGAGCATTGTTTGATGTCATTGTGAGTCATATTCCTGGAGTAGTCCTGGAGTAGTTCAGGAAGGGTTACATTGGGTTGGATCCAGACTTAAGTAAGTGCTTGAAATGAGTTACTCCTGGGCTAAACCATGTTGATTTTAGGGGGAGTCAAGTTAATTGTATTCTTTGCATGCAGAGATATATCTTTGAATTGCTTACTGCACACAGATACTGACCAGCTTTACTATCACACTGTTATTTAGACTTAGGATAGGAAACATCACCTCTCAACTCTAATACTGTTTGCAACAGATGAAATATGACTCCCCTGCAATCAACATGGTTTAGTCCAGGAGTAACTAATTTCAAGCACTTAAGTCTGGATTCAGCCCATTGTACTGTAGCCTATAGTAATTTTTAGTGCTGGTGCCAAAGCTTTATGAGTGTTTATTAATAAATAATCTAATTCAAATAAATCTACCAAGAAGCAGGATGTTTATAAGTAAACTATTTCTTTTTATTAGAGCCAAATAAAACCAGGAAAGTGACAACGATTGTGGAGGAAGTGGTAAATGGCAAAATTGTGTCACAGAAAGTGAATGCGACTGAGGAGAAGCTGAAAATTTAACCAGCCTTTCATGTCACAGGTGTATGCATAATTATGCCATGTCCTGTGCCTCATAACACACCATCTTGGGAATGGGTATTTACTATTTGTCTTCACTATTCAATAAACTATTCTGCAAATCACAATTCTGTTTACTTTGTTGTTAAGAAACTTACCTTACTGAAATAAAGCAAGCATTGGTTAAAGAAAAAAATTACAAGGCTATGATTGCTTAAGTGTGCCTACATATGCCAAAGACACAACTACATCCCATGACATTTTAATGCTTGTGACTTGATTAGCCTGTGTATGGGCTTATATACCCCAGCTTTGGAGATATCCCCAAAGAGAAGAGAAATGAAGTTACCCAACAATGCAACACTACTAGGTCTTAAACATATCCCTGGCATACAATGAGCAGCAGCTCACAGTTATGTATTCAAAAAATTGGAAATGTTTTGGTCTACAGTCTCAAAAAGCATTAATCATATGCTTGCCACTGTGTCTATTATCTTGCACCATCTAAAACTTTTTAGGCCGAATGTGGAAAATAAGCTCAGTTTAACAAACTATGCATGCATGCAAATCCATGGTAACTGATTAGGAGCCATTCTGACCCATTCAGCTCTAAGAAGATTATGAGTTCATAGTCTGAAGAAGTTTGAGGAAGGGTTTCTGCACAGGAAGGGTGGTGAGTGGAAAGGGGAGAGTAGATGAGCCAAGCAGTTCTTATCTGACATGGAATTCTATGGTTCTATATAAATCAGCTAATAAGTGCCTTTAATAAAATATCCCTGTAAAGAAAACTCCCCTGCATTCAGCCCAGCACCTTATCCTCCATATTATCTCAACCCCCTCCCCACATTGTGACTAGCACCTTTAACCCCTTGTAATCTGAACCCCTGTTCCCCACATTCTATCCAGTACCTGCCAACTTCCCAATATTATCTCATCTCTCCCCCACATTCTGCTCAGCTCCTTCTGCCCTATGTCCTCTCACCTGCCCTTTTTTCAGTATACTGTACTCCCCTGTTATCATGCAGGAAGCGCTGCTCCACTGACTGAGATGTCTGCCGACACATAGAGAGTGACTTGTATTCATTCTAAGTCACTGTCTGCATACTGTCACACTTCTACATTGTTGAAGTAGAGATTTTTTAAGATCATCAGAGCATCCTAGGCTTGCTACGGTGACCGCAGCGGCATCAACCAGCAGACAAGCCACTGCAGTGCCGGATTAAGGGGGGTTCTGTACTGGGAACATTTGCAATGGCAGAGCAGGATGTGTATCACAAATTGCAGCAGACGCTGCACTTACCTGTGTCCCGGTTCCCTGTCTGTACCTCTCTCCCGGCGCACGGGTCCTCACAGCCGTCGGAGACTGTCACTGAAAGAGTGACAGCCTCAGTCATACTCACCAGTCTTGGCTCCTCCACAAGGACTCTGGCGCCAAACATTGCGGCGCATCGGTCCATGGGCGCCGCCATCTTACCTGCATCACATGCTGCTGCTCCACCAATAAGTTCTGCAGGCCACGATCCTCCAACCAATAGGCGCTTAAGACGCTCTATTTAAACCCTGTCAGTTCTGTCAATCGTTGCCAGAACAACTAGGTCTTCTAGGTGCCTGGTACTCCTGCATTGAGCTCCTGCTTGCCTCCAGTCCTGTTGGTATCCAGTCCTGCTTGGCTCCAGTCCTGCTTGGCTCCAGTCCTGCTTGGTCCAGTTCTGTTTAGTCCAGTCCTGCACCACTGACTCCAGTCCTGCCTTGAGACTCCAGCCTTGCACCATTGACTCCAGCCCTGCTTTTAGCACTGGGACTCCTGTCCTGCTCTAGTTCGGAATATTTTACTCCTAGTTCACGGACTATTACACTCCTGGTTTACGGACTATTTACTCCTGGTTCACGGACTATTATACTCCTGTTCACGAACTATTATACTCCTGGGCACGTTAGTGTCGGACTATCTACTCTTGTTACCAAAGACTGCCTTGTTCTTTCTTGTCATATACACTGTATGCACCAATCATATATTAAACCAGCCAGCTTCCATTTTACACCTGCTCAGCTGTCTCACTCCCTGAAACCC
>WWET01001220.1:196889-219217 GCA_011038615.1 Limnodynastes dumerilii
CTTGGCTCCAGTCCTGCTTGGTCCAGTCCTGCTTGGTCCAGTCCTGCTTGGCTCCAGTCCTGCTTGGCTCCAGTCCTGCTTGGCTCTAGTCCTGTTTAGTCCAGTCCTGCACCGCTGACTCCAGTCCTGCCTTGAGACTCCAGCCTTGCACCATTGACTCCAGCCCTGCTTTTAGCACTGGGACTCCTGTCCTGCTCTAGTTCAGACTATTTTACTCCTGGTTCATGGACTATTACACTCCTGGTTTACGGACTATTTACTCCTGGTTCACAGACTATTATACTCCTAGTTCACGAACTATTATACTCCTGGGCACGTTAGTGTCGGACTATCTACTCTTGTTACCAAAGACTGCCTTGTTCTTTCTTGTCATATACATTGTATGCACCAATCATATATTAAACCAGCCAGCTTCCATTTTACACCTGCTCAGCTGTCTCACTCCCTGAAACCCAGAACCGATTCCACCAAACCATTGAACGTGACAGTTTGTTCTGGCCTAATGGATCCTACCGGGGCAAATCCCATGGGAACAATGTCAAACATGGCCGACAAAATTGAGTGTCAGAAAGGGACGATTGGCCAAGTGGTATCATGCCTCCATGAACTGGCAAACCAGGTGGGGGCCTTCCAGCATACGGTGATCCACCAAGGACCAGCTGCCTCATCAAGCAGTTCATCTAGTGGACCCCGAACACCTCTTTCAACTCCTACTAAATATGATGTTGGGGTTTCTTGAACTTGTGCTTATTACAATTCAAGCTGCAGCCAGAGAATTTCCCATCCGACGGCGTCAAAGTGGCGTATATCATCTCTCTTCTCTGCAGTCAAGCCTTGGATTGGGTGTCCCCGCTCTTGGAGAAAAATGACCCTCTACTCTCCAACCTCGAAAATTTTCTGGAAACTTTTAGGGTTATCTTCGACACGCCAGGCCGTTGCTCCTCCGCAGCCACAGACATCCTCCATCTATGCCAGAAGGACATGACCGTGGGCCAGTATGTGGTACTCTTCCGGACTCTTGCTTCTGAGTTATCATGGGGAGAGGAGGCGCTTATATCTATTTTTTGGCATGGACTGGTGGATCGTATTAAAGATAATTTAATTTCTTCTCAGCTACCAACCACCCTGAACGAGTTGATCACTACATGTACACGTGTGGATATCCATCACAGAGAGAGAGCATCCGAAAGGAAAGAAGCTCTTCGACCCAAAACTCCTTTCACCACTCGACTTAGGGCCTCACCGCCACCTACTGAGGAATCCATGCAACTCGGCAAATCCGAGGTATTCAGCAAACAATCCGCTGAAACTTTGCGCCTCACCGCCCATGGGATTGTCCCATTGACCTTCTCCCTGGAACCTCTCCTCCAAGAGGTAGAACTTATCCACTATCACTGCCTGAAACACAAGCCATGCCTGACTACATCCGGGAAAATCTAGCACGTGGGTTTATTCAACCATCCTCGCCTCGTCATGGTGCTGGTTTCTTTTTTGTAAAGAAAAAGGATGGAGGCTTACGCCGATGCATCGACTACAGAGGGCCTAACGCTATCACCATAAAGAACCGGTACCCTCTACCTTTGATTCCAGAGATGTTCGATCACATCAAAGGTTCGACCATCTTCCCCAAACTTGATCTCAGAGGAGCCTACAATTTAATCCGTATCCGCAGCGGGGATGAGTGGAAGACGGCGTTTAATACCCGTGATGGACATTACAAGTATTTGGTAATGCCTTTCGGCCTCAGCAATGCCCCCGCCGTCTTTCAAGATTCTGTGAATGAAATTTTCCGTGACCTCCTAAATACCTCCGTGGTAGTCTACCTTGATGACATATTAATTTTTTCCCGAGACCTGAGTACTCATCGACAGATGGTCAACTACCATGAAATTCGCCCCAAGGTATCTTGGACCATTTACAATCCGTGGAGTCATTAATCCGGTAGCGTACAAATTGGACTTGCCACCATACCTCAGGATTCCTAATTCTTTTCATATTTCCCCGCTCAAACCCCTGATATTGAACAGATATTCTTCACCAGTTAAAAAACCCACAAAAATTTCTGGTTTGTAGGAAAACGAATTTGAAGTGAAGGAAATTGTGGATTCCAGAATTCGTCATGGTCATAGAGAATATCTGGTGGACTGGAAAGGGTTTGGTCCCTCGGAAAGGGCCTGGATCCGCGCCTCTGATGTCAACGCACCTGGATTGGTCAAGAAATTCCTTGCTAAACGCCCATCCAAGAACTTCATTGGGCGTCCGGAGGCCACCCATAAAGGGGGGGTACTATAACAAATTGCGGCAGACACCGCACTTACCTGTGTCCCGGTTCCCTGTCTGTACCTCTCTCCCGGCGCACGGGTACTCGCAGCCATCGGAAACTGTCACTGAAAGAGTGACAGCCTTAGTCATACTCACCAGTCTTGCCGCGGCGTCCTCCATGTGGACTCTGGCGCCAAACATCGCGCAGCATCAGTCCATGGGTGCCGCCATCTTACTTGCATCACGTGCTGCTGCTCCACCAATTAGTTATGCCGGCCACGGTCCTCCAACCAATAGGCACTTAAGGCGCTCTATTTAAACCCTGTCAGTTCTGTCAATCGTTGCCAGAACAATTAGGTCTTTTAGGTGCCTGGTACTCCTGCATTGAGCTCCTGCTTGCCTCCAGTCCTATTGGTCCAGTCCTCTGTTGGTATCCAGTCCTGCTTGGCCCCAGTCCTGCTTGGCCCCAGTCCTGCTTGGCCCCAGTCCTGCTTGGCCCCAGTCCTGCTTGGCCCCAGTCCTGCTTGGCCCCAGTCCTGCTTGGCCCCAGTCCTGCTTGGCCCCAGTCCTGCTTGGCCCCAGTCCTGCTTGGCCCCAGTCCTGCTTGGCCCCAGTCCTGCTTGGCCCCAGTCCTGCTTGGCCCCAGTCCTGCTTGGCCCCAGTCCTGCTTGGCCCCAGTCCTGCTTGGCCCCAGTCCTGCTTGGCCCCAGTCCTGCTTGGCCCCAGTCCTGCTTGGCCCCAGTCCTGCTTGGCCTATTATACTCCTGGGCACATTAGTGTCGGACTATCTACTCTTGTTACCAAAGACTGCCTTGTTCCTTCTTGTCATATACACTGTATGCACCAATCATATATTAAACCGACCAGCTTCCATTTTACACCTGCTCAGCTGTCTCACTCCCTGAAACCCAGAACCGATCCCATCAAACCATTAAAGATCAATTCTGCTTTGTGGGAGGGGGTGGGCAATATTTAAATTGCACAGTAAGGTACGTCATAAGTATCCTCCACTGTATCCAGCCGTCCCCATTTTTATGGAAGGAAGGGCCGTATTCACAGATCCATTTTTAAAAGTACGCAATTATACGCACGCACGTAGCAAAGCAACACCCACCAACGCCCATGACACTCCCCTCTCACGGCCGTGCAATCGTAGCTTTACATCTCCATAGACCACGTCTAACTTTATGTGTGTACATACATGCGTATATGTATTCCATACGTGCGATTCTATGTAACCGCACCCTCAAAGACTCATTTAAATGCCCCCCCCACTCTCTTTCACGTAACTTTTCAGGTACGTATTTCAACCCCGCCCCTCCGTACGAATGTCCCCAAGTGCGATTCACATGTCCGTGCCTAAAGCACTTACCTGCGTATATTCTACGTTACTTAAATAAAGTTACCACGCATGCGCAGTTAAAACGTACCTAAAAATACGCACGCAACTCCACGTGAAAACGGATCTGTGAATACGGCCTGAAGTCTCTGTGATTGTAAGTCCATGTGAGTAAGGGGAGCGGCATTGAATCCCCAGGATTGCAACTCTGGGTCTTGTCTTTTAAACCCACTTGTAGATAATTTGTTAAATGAACATCTTCTTCTGACAATGTTTTGTGCTGTAGAACTGATGCATCTGCCATACATACAATGGGGTAGATCCAGAACTACGTGCGTGCGTACGTATTTTAGCGGTGCGTATTTTCGTACACGTAAGGTCAATACACTCCCCACGGCACACCCCTTGCACAGACGTATTTTCTCAAATTACGCGACCCAAACCCTACCTTAACTTTTCCTCACGTAACATGTACAGTCCGCTAACGGGCGTACATACACTCGCTGTACGCTCATGTCCTTCGGACGACCGGAAGTTGTCATACTGCACATGCGCAGTGCGTTTTTTCCCCCGGTTTTACGCTCCCGACCGGCGTACGATCGCTTGCAGGCGTAGGTCTGGATCAGACCCCATGTGAGTAAGGGGAGTGGCATTGAATCCCCAGGATTGCAACTCTGGGTCTTGTCTTTTAAACCCACTTGTAGACAAACTGTTAAATGAACATCTTCTTCTGACAATGTTTTGTGCTGTAGAACTGATGCATCTGCCATACATACAATGATTTTATATTATTTTCTCTCACTTGAATGGATGCCTCATATTTTCATATTAAATAAGTCATATTTTTGAATAAATTAAGTCCACAGCAATAATATAATCATCTACACAAAAAAAAAAACACACACAATGTCAGTTATTGACCTTGTTTTATAATGATATGGAACTTGATACATTTGACACCAAGATGGGGATTTAAAACTGGTTAAAAAACCTGATGAGCAACATTCTTAGCAAAGGGAATATTTCTGACAACTGCAGTCTCCGGAAAGTAAAGTTTCCATATAGTCCAGCGTGGCAGATCTCTAAAGTAACATGAATCATTTTATAGCAATCTGCAGGACGCTATCTTATATTAAGGGACAGGATTAATGGACGTGTCATAAGAATATTCCTTGGATGGCTTAATGAGAGTCCAGTAAGTATGAAAAATTATTCATGCTCATTATGAGAGAAAACATTAACCAAACATATACATCCATGTAGATTGAGATAACTGTTTAACTAAATATGTCATTACAGGGCATGTACCAAACTGTCATGCAACTGTCACCAGTGAATAACATTAAATCACTTAATCTTTTGTTATTGTCATTGATTTAGAAAACTGACATAAATTCCTAAATATTAATCTTCTAATTCTTGATAATGACCTAAGCAAAATTTTAAAAGGTCCATAAAGGCGATCAGAACTGTTTCCAAGTGACACACTGTACAAACAATAGACTTAGATACAAACACAACAATGCATGTTACCAATATGGATTTACTATTTACTATTTACACCTAGTGTTAAGGAAACATCATTGATTTTACCATGGTACCACTTATTTGGTTAAAACATTAAGGGGCTGATTTGGAGCTTCACTTCCACCTTTTTTTTTAGGTGCAAGTGTAGACCTAAGCAATAACATGTTGAATTGCAAGGGGAGGCAGATTTCAATTGTAAACCCAAATTAGGAGGCGAAGTTTATTAGCTCAACTCTATTTTATAGAATAAACATAAAGCTATGCATTATTGTAGTTCTATGTGTAAAAGTAATGTATTTTCCTTGCATGCAATCATTTTTAAAATGTATTTTCCCTGCATGCAATCATTTTTAAATTGATTAACACCCCTTACTTTGAAAAATGGTTTAGCCGAGCTGTACACTTACACCTAAAAATAGGTGTAAGTGCATCTCTGAATCAGCCCCTAAATCATATTGTGCTTTATACAAATGGTGCTACTCATGATATAAAAAAGGGTGTGGCTTTATTGTCACGAAATTAGTTCTATTCAGGAAACCTGTGTTACTGCCCTCTGTTAAAACACAATATTAATATAATTTATAATAAGGCAATCGTCTTGTATTTACGCCATATGTTATTGTATTCCATTGCTTTAAATTGTTATTAATAAATTGAATGCATTAATAGTATGCACTGATATTTGTATGCATAGATATGCCCTCTCCTTCATCTTAAACAGTATATATTGCGTTTTAAAGGGTCCCTCTGTGTTTTTCAGACAAGTATTTACATCAGTAGATGGAATTGTTTGTGTTGGAAAACTGGAATATGGAAAAAAATGCTTGTGTCTAATGCAGGGAACAATAAAGCAATGTGTCATATACACGTAAATTAAAAATAAACTAATTTTTTTTAAGTAACTAAAACTATTAACACTAGAAAAAAGGGACATTGAATGGTGATTGTTGTTGCAGCTGTGGTCTTCATTTCTAGCCATACCATTTAATATCTTAGAGACCTTATGAAGTCTTGTGAATAAAGTGGTAAAGAAGCCCCAACGGGCAATTTATTTAAACATAAGTGCTCCTCCCACCTTTGACAGTTTTGTGTTCCCGGGCTGAGCCTGCCTCGTGGTTCCAGGCGGGGGTAAGTGCTCTTTCATTTTTTCTATTGATATTTTTAGTATATATAGGTGTTGGTTTCATGTATGTTTGTTGTTCACCCCTGATGAAAGCTGCAAACGTTGGGATATGTTTAAATAAATTACTTTGTTCATAAGACTTATGAGTTCTTCTTTGTTTGCTGCATTATTAGAATTTGTTGGAGTGCACCTGAAGCAAGTACCCTTTATCTAGGAGTGCCAGTTCTCACAGAACGATATATTATTATTATTATTATTATTATTATTACTATTATTATGTTTATTATGTTATGCTCATAAGAACTTACGATCCATTCCCCCGACCATAAAACTATTGTGCACACTTATAATTGATGGCAAAGAATTCTTAATAGTACAGAGTGTGCTTGGAATGCCCTCATTGTACTGTCAGCATACCTCCCCACTCCCGTAGCGCCCAGTCATCGGACATGGTCCCAGGATCAGAAAACACCCTATTTCATAAGTCTGGACCCAGTCCATTATTATACAGTTCTTTTTTTTATAAATATACTAACACGTTGTACAGTCCACATGTGTGTTTTTATCCATAGCAAGAAACTATTATATTTGGTTATTTAAACAGTTGCTGTCTGGTTACTACATATTCTATATAAACCTTATTATTTAGCAAACTACTGTTTATTCAAGATCAGGTTATTTTACCTTAAAATAATAAAAACACTTAGTAAGCACTTGCCACTGTCAATAAAATATTATAACTGGCGTTTGTAAGATAAAAACAAAGTCTGGTTCCTCCCAAGATAAATAAAACCGATGAGGGAATCGAAGTTCATGTGTTTGCTTATGGAGTAATGCTGTTTCTTTTTCTTTATTCGGATAACCCAACCAGCTCCATGTAACAGCAGTTTATGATCTTACTCAGACTTAACACCTGACCCAGCAACCACTATTAAGGTACTTTTACTTATTCTACTTCATTCTTTTTATTAAAGGATCATGTCTGTCGTAGACCTACAGGTAAAATCAGACACCGGTCAGCTGTTAGTCCTAATCAACTGCAATGCTTTCATGCCTGACAATGTTATTCCATTTACATTTCTTCTCTTTGTGTGTCCATCTGAAATCATAATAATACTGTTATTGCTGCTATTTTTTTTCAAATCCATTACAATTACTGTCCTACCAAGGGTAAAGTGCACTTTTATGCATGTATATCACAAATTGCAGCTCTGGAAGTGTCTATGCCTTTAATGTTTTTACAAGCTAGTTACATTGTTAAAAAATAGCCTTAACCAAAAGTTAGTCATTAGCTATGGCTCACATATTTTATAGATTCACGTAGAGGAAAAGTAGGTGTAGTGAAGTTCCTGTGTGTGACACTGGTGGCACTGCCCATTCAGGTGTATATAGAAAACAGGAAGGAGAACATTTCTGGAATCATAATTTCTCAATCATCACCCATCTTAGCAATCACAGTATTAACCCAGCAACCAGTCACTTGTTCCCAGATATTTGTACCAATAGATTGATATAACGGACGGTACAATCTGCTGATCATATATCAGTATTGAATTCTATTATTATAAGGTTGGGTAGTGCCTTATATCTATTAAGAGCATAGAGGAATTGAATAATGCTTAGAATTAATGACTATTGCAAGTTGGATAAGAATGGTGGACTGGAACCAGACTTAAGATCAGATTCCATACGTTAGCCTCCGCAATGGACAAAATCTGCTATCCTAAGCACTGCACATAGGAGAGCAGGGCACTCCATGAAGGCACCCTTAAGTTTTGCGCTCACAACACTGTGCGGGTGGCATACTGGGTCGTATATAAGGACTGTACAATTTAAATGCCTATTCCCACCCATTATACATATCTTGTATGCACGGTGAGTGGGCCTGCCACCCATGCAGAGTGTTGATTGCGTATGGAACGCTGCGCTGAACAGCTGCAATCTTTTTACTGCGCAAGCATGGTTAATCATTTTAGGCTATTTCTGCACGTGATGCTTTTAAATAGCCTGATATCAAATCTGTTATCAAATCTGTTATCAAGGGCCTGATTCAGACTTAAGAAGGTGCTTAAAATAAGAGAGGAAAGTCACTCCTGGGCTAAACCATGTTGATTGCAGGGGAGTCATATTTCATCTGTTTTCAAGCAGTATTAGAGTTGAGTGGTGGCCTTTCCTAGCCCAAGTCTAAATAACAGTGTGATAGTAAAGCTGGTCAGTATCTGTGTGCAGTAAGTATTTCAGAGATATATCAGTGCATGCAAAGAATGCAATTTACTTGACTCCCCTGCAATCAACATGGTTTAGCCCAGGAGTAACTTTCCGCTCTTATTTTAAGCACCTTCTTAAGCTTGAATCAGGCCCCAAATCTGGACACAGTCCAGAATCTTTAACTGTTCCAAGCCTCAAAATAGTGACATTGGGTTTGATCCAGAGGAACGACTGTCCGGGGAATTACGGCCAGTTCGGGCGTAATTCCTATTTTGAAGGTTGTGCGCATGCGCAACCTTCATACGCTGCCATAAGGGCCGGCGTCCGTAACTGTAGTTACGACCGCCGTCTGTTATGAAAAGGGGGATTTCCCCCCCTTTAGACATGCCGTATCTCCGCCGTCAAGGTGGAGATAGGCATGCAAATTAGGGGACGGGGCAGAGGAAGGCCGCAGAGCTGATCATAAACGCTAGGGTAGAAATCTGGACACGTAAATGCACTCCCCGCTACGATGGCGGCCGTACAAACTTTGGCTGGCCTTAAGGCGCCCGTAGGTCTGGATCCGCCCCATTTTTTTATTTCTATATCTGACACTGGGTGATACTTGCACTATCTATAGCAGGCACAGAAAACCTGTAATGCTCTGTGTGTAAAACTACAAGTCCTATCATGCTTTGCTATGTATCTGCTATGCCTATGCTGCAGAAGCATGCCAGGAGTTGTAGTTTCAGAACACCTGGGCCAGATTTACTAGCTGCGGGTTTGGAAAAATGGAGATGTTGCCCATAGCAACCAATCAGATTTTAGCTGACATTCTTTAGTATGTAAAAAGAAAGTGAGAGCTAGAATCTGATTGGTTGCTTTAGGCAACATCTCCACTTTTCCAAACCCGCAGCCTAGCAAATCTGGCCCCTGGAGAGCCAAAGGTTGCCTATGCTCACTGTAATGTAAAAATATATGGTATCTGTTTCCCTGAAGTACACAGCATAATCCAGTGGATGCATTATGATAACACTTCTCTGAATTTCAGAATGGAGGCTTATGTTACCATGTCAGTGGAGAACGGCTTCCCAGAAGCTGATTACAAGGGGACAATGAGACAACTTAATGAAAGATTGGCTAACTTTGTAAAGCACTGTCATCACCTGGAGCAGACAAACATTGAACTGGAAAGGAAAATGAAAGAACATTTAAAAACCAGTGTGCCACAATGTAATGAATGGAAAGAGATGGAAGGCGAGATCACAGAGCTACTCCAGTCTGTGAGTATTAACGAGGGATTTAAAGCTACTGTGTCACATATCACCCATGACACATATAACACATAAATCTACTGCTGCCACTTGATTATCAGAGAGGGCAAAAGGAGCAATAGAGAGTTCATGGTTTATGATATGATTGTTGATGCAAAGTTTAAGTGCTCATAGCAACCAGATTCAAACTACATTTTCAAATGAAGTTCATAAATGTAAATCTCACTATTACCTATGGACAACATGTGGTAACTAATTAGAGCACATGTCAACCCACCCAGTTTATAGAGTAAAGATTGATACACACTTTATCAAATTTGACAAGATGCAATATATTTAAACAACATTACCAGTGACAAGCCCAGATGAGCATGCTGATTCATGTGCATACACCAGGGTTGCCGACTCTCCCGGAATATCCGCGAGGCTCCTGAAATTCAGGCAGTTCTCACGGTATTACGGGAGAGCTGGCAATTCTCCCACATGAGAAGCCCCCTGTCTCATATCATAGTAATCCCTTAGTGTTACTAGGGTTGGGCGGGACTTGATGACGCGATTTTTGTCATCAAGCCCCGCCACCCCTAGGAACAATATGAAATACGTTAGTGATGGAAAGGGGAGGGGCTTAATACCACAATTTGCATAAATTACATCATTATGCCCCACCCCGTATTGGCCTCTATCTCTTTGAAATGTCGGCAACCCTGAAGCAAATCAAATTATGCAATATCCTTTCACACGATTAATCCGGATAATGCTACATATGGCATTACACAGGTATCCTTTAAAACATTTTGTTATCGTGTGATTTGCATGACAATCATTTGAAAAACATGTTGGGGTAGATCCAGAACTACGTACGCTAGCGTATTTACGCTAGCCGGAGACGTAAATAAGCTCTTTTGTATGTACTTTTCATGCAGATGTTACGCCACGTAACTCTGAACGTACGTACCAGCCTAGTATCAACAGCGTAACTACGAACAAAGGGGCGTGACATCCATACGACACCTGTAATTACACTTCGGAAGCGGGGTGAGGCATTTAAATCATACAGTATGGGCGTGCTTAGGCACTTACGTACGTGATGCCTTTACGTACGTCAGTAGTTACGCTTTGAAAAGTTAAGATAGGGTTTGGGAGACGTAAAACAGCCAAAGTACGTACAAATGAGGGGAGGGCCTAGAAAATACGCCAGCGTAACGCCACGCGATGAAACATAATGGGAACATAGGTCTGGATCTGGGCCGTTGTGTGTACCTGCTTAATGATACTTGCATCAATGGGGCACGTTCTATCTTAGTCAGTTTACCGTATAGGAAATCCTTCTTAATGTGTACCAATCCAGACTTTCATAATTTTACGAACGCTATTGTAAGTCAAATTATAAGAGCATTTTAATGACAAACTATTTATTATCCAGTTCTCTGGTTTGCAGATGAAGCATTTTTTATGCAAATATTGGGGCAGATCCTGAACTACGCATTTCCGCGAATTTACGTGTGGCGGACACGTAAATTCGCAGGTTTGTACGCACTGCACATGCGCACCGCAGAAAATACGCACATTCACGTAGCGTATTTTCAAATGTATGGAGATTTCACGTATTGCTAACGTAAATACTTACGTGTGGGCGTGCCAAATTTACGTTAGTCAACAATATGTATGTTTTACGTGAAGTAGGCGGGGGGTGGTATTTAAAGTGTACAGTATGGGCATGCAAAGCTGCGTACGTTCGCGTAGTCTGTACGCCCGTTAGCGGACGTATTCTGTTACGTTAGGAAAAGTTAAGGTAGGTTTTGGGTCGCGTAATTTGTGAAAATACGTCCGTGCAAGGGGTGTGCCGTGGGGAGTGTATTGACCTTACGTGTACGAAAATACGCACCGCTAAAATACGTACGCACACACGTTGTTCTGGATCTACCCCATTGATCTTAATAATCATGGTTGCACATATTGTGTAAGGTGAGAAATCTGGTCTAAATTTACATACAGGGCTAAATTGTCACACCTCCCATCTGAAATCCCTAAATAATAGAGGTTGCCAATTTATTTAATAATTAGCAGACACTTATTTATGACATTACCCTGTTGTAATCTGCATGTTAAATAGCAACCGTGGTTGAGTCACAGTCACATTGAAAGGAGATGCAGACTATTACAAGCCATTAGCATAATTTGGAGACATATTGCAATTGGATACACCTTAATCCATAATTGCTGTACTAAATGGCTATTACATATTTAAATATATTTCTGATATTCTTGTTTGGCATATAAACAATACAGTTTAGTCAACAGACAGATCAGGAATTCAGGATATTGACATAAAAACATGTCTTCTAGGCATAACTGAATTATGAACTATATTATCTCACTGGATTGCATAGGTTATATATATTTGTGAAAGATGGTCACAGTGGGGCAAAATATGGTATTAAGTACAAAGTAAAATTGAAATGAGTTCCACTTCATGGAGTTTAATATATAGGAGGTCTTATACAACCATGGAGGAAAAGATACTCCCTGCAAGTTTCTCAGTAAATTTCAAGAACAGAATAAAACAACTTTATAATCTTAATTTAGTCTTCATTTTAAATTACACTAAAGATACATTAAATTAAAACTTTTCCTGCTGTTTATGCCTACATACCAAGACACTGCTAGCTATTGTCCATGTTGTAACTTTAGCTTTAAATTTAATTGTGGTAAATTATACCTTATAATAAACATGTCATGTAAAACTATCTTTAAAACCCTCAAACATGATATTTATTTCTACTGAATGATTATGATTGATGATTTTATTTTACAGATCTATACAACGAGCACAGAAAATGCCAATACATCTTTGAAAATTGACAATTATAGGATGGAGCTTGATGTGTTCGAACAAAGGTTTGAATTCATAACTTTAAAGCAAAAAATGTCATCGGGCCGGATCCAGAACTACGTCCGTCTTCCATAGACGTATCGTAACGATACGTAGATTGCGTGTATGCGGTCTACGTATCGAAACAATGCGCAGATTACATACAATAGCTACTACGCATGCGCAGGAGCTACTGTTTATTGAACTACGTCCGTCTATGGAAGACGGACGTAGTTCTGGATCCGGCCCATCAATATTATACTATATTATACTAGAGATGAGCACTGACCCCTGTGTTTTGATTTTGGTTTTCGATCTGTATTCACTTTCGTGTTTTGGTTTTGTAAAAAAATTATAGTAATGAAATGTTTTGGTTTTGGTTTTGGATCGGTATTTTATTTTAAATTGCTAAAAAAAAAATGTTAAAATCAAGTAATTTTAATATATTTTTTCTCCTAAAGCATTATTATATGAATAACATATATTTTCACTTATTCCTAGTCAAATTGGACCACCTCATAAGATTGAGGTTGGCTGGTACATGCTGCCATATACTGTCTTTTCTCCCACTCTCAACTTTGTGACATTTGTCAAATGTTTTCTTTTGTATTGCTATTGTTATATAACATATGAAAGGACAGTATCTATGGTCCCTTCCACAGTAAATATATATCTAAATTTTATAGGCCAGATTTACTAAGCTGCGGGTTTGGAAAAGTGGAGATGTTGCCCATAGCAACCAATCAGCAAGGCATGGCTCGGTTCAACTTGGAACCCCAAAACTCGGATTTGTCAGATTTCACAGAATCCAAAGGGCTCATCTCTATATCATACACCACTGATAAAAGATAAGAGGAGGATGGTGGCTACACCAATGTTAGGTAGATTCTCAACACAGAGGGGTTTTTATTTAGAATTAAACAGACACACTAATTACACACATTTATCCATGTTAATGAATTGAATTTAAATAGGGAATTCCTATTTTTAATATATGCATAACATGATGCATGTGTTTACGCGGATGAATTTATCAAAGTGTTCTTCTTTACAGTTTACATAAGATGTGCAACTAGGATTAAAAAATAATAGTGTTTTTGCAGTACAAGGCTTTTGCAAATGCATCTCCGAATAAGGGCATTGGACTAAAAATATAAAGCTTTTACAGGCCATAGAAATCAATACCTAATGACACAGTAAGGTATTGCATATCTCTCCAAAGGCCCACAGAGTATAATGGCACTAATTAAGGTATTATAATTCCACAAAGACTGGCGTACCAAAGATTGACTGGGTGCACTATTTCATTGTAATTGTCTTACTGTTGTAAATTAGATTTGATCTGTTCTTTCATACAAGAATGTTACTGTTATATACATTACACTTTTGGCCAAAAACTACCAAGAGGAAGTTGACCCCCATAGATGCATAGGCAAGAATCACGGCCTTGGACAGGGGACAAATCTTTATACCTATTCAGCGAGTTTAAAGGCAAAAGGTATGCCACCCTGTACTGAAAGAAGAGACAGCCATGATCAAGTGACCAAGCAGGAAATGATTTGCCATTGGCTCCCAGAGATAGCACAAGAAGTATAATTGGGACTAAATTCTGAATGTTGATATAACATTTTTTGAATGTTGGAAGAAGTTTTAAAGTAATTAAAATGTAGTCTCTTAACAGGCTTAGCAGAGAGAGTTCCGAGGTAAAACAGCTTACCAAGATAAACAGACTTCTCACAATAATGGAAAAAGAATTCACACAGAACTGCTTGGATTTGGAAATAGTTATTGCAGACAAAGAAGCAGAAATTAAGGACTTAAAATCAAGTCATGAAGAGGTACAGTATGAGAATGTGCCCCTAGTATACAGGCAGTCCTATTATCTGTCTTAGCTGTACCTGGAAGACAGGGTATAAGCAGAGCTGCTGTCCTAATTTCACATTGACATTATTAAAGCACAAGGACATGTTATTATATTGAGTGGGTGACACGCACATCCCAACACCAGGTTCCTACTTAATCCTGGTGGATGCCATGGAGGAATCTGTGTCATCCTCTTACAATGTTAGACAAGGATAACAATTATTACCACACCCAATATACGTGCTGACAGCCTGTAGGGAGAGGGGGGAAGAATCGGCTGCCATACTACGAGGGAAGATCATCATCACCACACACAAACTCAGATACGCCTTTTTCACCAAGGTCTATGCAACAAAGGTCTGTCTGCACTCATGGGGGGACATAGCAAACACACACACACATACAGAAAGTGAAACGCATCATGACCTATGCACTCTTTCCAGTGTCGCAAGTGTAAGGGTCACCTCTGGGAGATGCCTTTTCCACGTTTGGTGCCCTGCTCTAAGTTGGCACACTCCTGTCACTAGGGCTTAGTGTCCGTATAACACTACCAAGAGCCTAGTGCCCTCCTGTATCCAGGGCATAGCACCCTCTAAAAACTTGGAAGAAAGACAGCGCTAACTTGTCCAGGTGTCTGATAGCCCCTTTAAAGATGTGACAAGGAACAAAAAAAAACTGGAAAGCAACCAGTGTCTGTAAAAATAATAGTTTAACATTCCTCACACAATAAAAAAAACTAACAAACCATGGTTGTATAAACATATAGACTCCCAAAAGTCCCTTCATTTGATATAAAATAAGTGATTAGAGAAATATAATTCAAATTATTGTGATATATAGTTCTTTAATCACTTATCTTTTATCAACGGAAGGGGTTCTTAATACTCTTTTGATGTGATTTTACAACCATTGGGTCGGATCCAGAACTACGGCCGTCTTCCACAGATGGCCGTAATTCAATGAACAATAGCTACTGCGCATGCGTAGTAGCTTTTGTACATAATCTGCGTATCGTTTTGATACGTAGATTGCGTATATGCGGTCTAAAAGACCGTTTAATGGATACCTGGTGTCTGCCCTGCTGCTCAATGCCAATGGTAGAGTAAAAAAGGGGAACTTCTCATCTGTCCTCCCATTGTCCATTGCCACTTTCTTTCTCCCTTCCTGTAGGATCATGGGTCGGGACCACATGTTGTGGGTCTCCCCCTCTATGGTTCAAGAAGCCCAGGATGCAAATGTCTACTGCTTGTAGCGGTAAAAAGGGTGGACAGCACACTTCTAGTGCCCCTGATTTTCTGATACTGAACTAGTGCTTTTAGTTTCTATTTTTAATGTTCCATTTCATGCCTAGCTATCAGGTAGAACATCAAACACACTGTTTTCCACTGTCTTGTGCTGAGAACCTGACACAAATTCTCAACACGACCAATATCTGCCAATTGTCCCTACATACACTGTACAATTGTCAGCCTAATGACAAAATTGTCTCCCTGATATTTGTATGGTATGTATTCAGGGTTAAAGTTTGTTAACATATGAGGAGCAAATCCTTGACATCTGTGATTGACAATTTAGAACAATAATATCTATTGATTAATATATATTAATATTAATATATCTATTGATATTTTGACATGTTACCATGTTTCAATTGTTACATTTTCCATTTATAGGTCTAGTGATTGCCTTTAAACAGTCAGTCACAATAAAATGTCCAAATGTTAGCATCAACAACTACTTTTAGAACACACTTTAAAATATAAACATCCTTAAATGTCTTTTACTACCTTAGTTAAATATACAAATAATTATAATAGTTACAAATATAATTCCTTGTTATGTATAGTAGTAAAATACCAGGGAAACACTATTTAGAAAATGGGTAAACTTGATGTTACATCAGTCTTCCAAGAATGCAGTCTTTAAAGGGTGTGTCGTCCTACTCAAATACTATAACTTTTACAGCCAGTGACATAAATAGAATTGTTCAGAATGACTCAATTCAAATGCAGAGTTTAAAAACAAAATTCTGTATGTTTACAGGTGTATATACTAACTGTAGATTACATTTTTTTAGCAATCACTGTTGGTAGAGTATGTCTGGGCAGGGCCGCTGGTAGGTCTCTGGACACTGATATCTTTGCACCCATTTCACCTACCAAAATTTGCGCCCATTCAGCATATATGCATTCAGATCTTAAAGTTCTTTGGTATATATTAAAATGCGTGTTAACTGGAGTAATAATTTCTAATTAAGATTAGTAGTCTAATTCAGGGTTGCCGACTCTCCCGGAATGTCCGGGAGACTCCCGAAATTCGGGCAGTACTCCCGGTATCCCGGGAGAGCCAGCAAATCTCCCGCAAGTGACTTGAGGCCCGTGGTTTCACTGAAACCACGGCCTCAAGTCTTGTCCCCCTGCCTAGCAACACTAGTATACTAGTGTTGCTGGGTACAGGAAGGGACTTGATGACGCAATTTGCGGCATCAAGCCCCGTCCCGACCCCTAATTTAAGTAAAAACGGGGCCGTATGAGTCAGGGGGCGGAGCCTAAGGACGCGATTTGCATAAATCGCGTCATTAAGCCCCCCCCCCGCATGCGGCGCAAGCTTCTCTCCGGAATCTCCCGGAGAGAAGCTGCAAAAAGTCGGCAACCATGGTCTAATTACTAATCATTCAATAAAAAAAACTATGGGCCATATAGAGAACTATTATGCAAGCCCGGCAAACAAAAATCTTGGGTCCGGTACACTCATATTTTTGGGAGCCCCCATCTCTCCACTATAGTGTCTGCAGCAGTGGACCTCAGGGCATGTCACAGCTGCCCCCTTGTTCCCCTGTCTCCAGGCCTGCTATTACATGGCATCATTTAAGTACATTTAAGGAGGAATAAAGCAATATAGACCCCATCCCCAAAATAAAGAATTGTATTCCTCCTTTATTGTGCTTAAATTATACTCAATAGGGATCTATATAACCTATAACAAAAATATCTATGATTGTGGATGACTTGTACACAACTGAGGAATAAAAAAAACTTTATTAAGGGGCATATAGTGATCTATCTCTGGGGACTGTTTAAACATAATTAAGGCAGAATAAAAAGGTTTATCGGGGGGAAAATAGTATGTATGACCCACAATAAAGCACTTTATTTCTCATTAATTTTATTTTAATTAACCCTATCCCACAACCTGTGCCCTGTCAAAACAAGAATATTCAGCATAGAACCCGATCCAATTTAGAATATTCTTAATTTAAACACCTTTGATACATTATGCTATAAGTTGTATTAATGCTGAATATGGCATTAATTGCCACAGCGGCAACAACATGATATTCACTCATAGCCAGCCAGAAGGAGCATCAGTGCTAAGCTGTCAATTATAACTTCTGTAGCCCACCTATGTGTACCCTTCTATGTTAACACCTATGCCATTCATTTTCAGGGCAGCCCTTGTGTTCTAATACTTCTCTTCACTTAAAGGAAGCCACCTTCTGGCACTTGGTTAAACCCCTGAATATATTTTATTAAAATGATATTTTATTTTAATCCCTCTGTCTCTTCTGTACCACTTTGCGTATCATGTAGACACATACCCATGCCCTATATATATTTTTTTAGGGGTTTTGTTGTTTACATATTTTTGTAGTGATTTTAAGGTGCATTTTGTATATATGCCATTATGCCATTAAGTCCCCAAGATATAAAGATATTTTATTAAATATGTCCTTGGCCATTTGTTATCATACATCCTTATAACCTTGACTAGTTGCCCTGAGTACCACCTGACAATGGTCTAAGTACCACCAGTGGTACTAGTACCATTGTTTGAGAACCCCTGCTTTTGTCTTTTTCATTATGTGTTGTAATTATTGGTGAGAAGCATTGTTTTAGGTGTTGTTGGTTTCCAAGCCTCTTCCTCTTTGTCCTTCTCTCTTCCTCATTCATTCTTCCTACAAGGAAACTGTTTTGGTGCATTTATTTACTAAAGACGCAGCTACTATACCTGGAAATATGTTGCTTTATTTTCAGATAAACTGCAAGTTACACTGTACATTATGGTTACAATTGTACTAAATATCAGTCCCTATCATAGTGCCTCATATACCTCTGTTTGTGTAATCCCTCTGTATGAACTAATAGCTACATTGTTTGCCATCTGAAATCATTCACAACTTAACTAAATTCCTCCATGAAAATGTTTCCTATTACCAAGTGTGCAAATACAGAGGCCTTATGAGGGTATTTTGTTAGATCATTTGTACATGTTCCCACACTTAAAAGGAGATTAAAAAGAAAAAAATTGGTGCTCCTAATTATACGTTCAAGGAGTACTGAGCAGCGTTTGCCTCAAGGAAAGAGTCTCTTATGAACGAGTTTTAGCAAGCATCTAGAATTTATTATCCACTCTCTACTCTAAACAATAATACAATCGCATAGCTTTAGATCAGATAGATCAGAGTACATTACTAATATTAATCTGTACAAAGCCATATTTACTTATGTATTACAAGTTGATTGGCATTATTGTTAGCTTGTTATATGTTAATAATGGCAATTAGATCTTGTTTGACATGATCAATGTCACATTATATTTTGATCTAATAGGATGTTGCAATAGTATGCAAAGTTTATCATTAAGTGCCATATTTTTTATGTTAACACATAGCAATGATTCTGATCTGGAGCTCTGCTTCTTCTGTATGCACAGAGATCTGGAAGTACGCGTGAAAGAGGGGAGTGCACACCCCTGTCAGTCCCCAAACTTGTATGGAATTCTAGACACTTAAGTGTCCAAAACCCTACCTTAACTTCTCCACACAGGTCTGCGTCCGTCCGAACTTTATTTGCAAGTTTTGACAGGTAGGGATTAGGCCTACAGGCCCTGATTCACACTTAAGTAAGTGCAGAATCTCTGTGCATATTTTTACAAATGGATATACTGCACATGCCCAGAACTCAAACATACACACGAACGCTGACTTAGGACTGATTCACAGCCACGGATGCTGACTTAGGACTGATTCACAGACACGGATGCTGACTTAGGACTGATTCACAGACACGGACACTGACTTAGGACTGATTCACAGACACGGACGCTGACTAAGGACTGATTCACAGACACGGACGCTGACTGCTCCATAGTAAACATTTTGCATTGAAATGTAGTAATGAAGAAAATGAGCCCTAATCTCCACCTAAGCCAGTGGTCGAAATTTAGAAGTAGTGGTATGGACATTTAAAAATGGTGGTATGAAGATTCAGAAACAATGGAAGTAAATGGGGATTTATGGTTTTTCAATGAAATCAGAGGGAGAATTGACGGCACGGCATACCCTGTATACCCCCTCACTTCAAGCCCTGACCTATACATTAGTAAAGGAAGAAGAGTGACACTAAAAATCCCTATCATGCTAAGCTGGTTAAATAGGCTTACTGTAAATTATTCATTAACTGTTTAATTGCAGAGATTGCAGGTGGTGAAAACTGTGTTTATAACAGTGTGTTTCTATTTATTTGTCTCCCTCAATTACTACTCTTTCCATCTGTTTATGTTGCACTCTGATTTGTTTCCAGTCACTCTCTTTCTCTCTTCCTCTCTGCAGAAAGTCCAGGCTATGCAGCAGTTAATACGTCCTATCGATGATATTCAGTTTGCTAAGGTGGAGGATGGGAGCAGGATGGAACTGTCCCAGCTCCTCAATGAGATCAGAACACACTATGAGGCACTCATCAGCAGCAGCAGTCAGATCCCCAACGACCTTTCATCCAGGAGCCAGGTAACTGTTTTACTGAGACGGGCACCTTCCAGGAAAGGGATTACAGAGTCATTGCTCGTCTGACTCAGGCTTTCTCTTTCTCTGTTTTGGTCCTGCAATTCCTTCAATGCAGGAGATGCTGGGGAGGGAGTGACTATAACACTGCAGATAAATTGTAGCTGTAATATATATTTAGATATACATTTATGAGATTACTCAGCAGGATGTACCCATCATGCATTGCAATGTTTTATGATCAATAGAACTATGACCTATGTTAATTAAAGGCCTAGATATTACTATTCTTACATAACATACTTAAGGAAGAGGCCTTAGTGTACAGATGTCCTTATAAATCTCAATATTTATCCTATCACGTCTCATTTTAAAAAGTTATAATTTGCTTTTATTGCCAGTTGCTATAGATACAGTACATCCATACCACACATATTTATTTCATTATGGCTTTATACACTTTCTGCAAGCAGTGCATTTAGGAAATTCTAATGTCTTTTATTAAAAATATATTTCCCTTTTTGCTTTATTAACCTTTTAAGTGACTTGTGCGATGGTTTGCATATAGTTCCACAGCTCTATTCTCTCCTACATTCTCTTGATTTTCTGATCCGTAACCCTTCAGCTGCTGAAAAAAAAAGAAAAAGCAATAATATGCTATTTAGTAGCAGCAACAAGAGCTAAATTCTATGGTTCTAAGTGACTGCATAAAAGAAAGTCTTTTTCATCCTAGTTATTCAAGTTTGATCAATACTGGAAAATCCAAGGAGAAGAAGAAAAGATCGAATACCAGTCTCTATGAAACTTTAGATCTTTTCTTTTTTTTCTTTTAGGGTTTTTTGCAATCTAATCCTGCTGTGTATTAGGGCCTGGGTGATAAAGTAAAACTTTCATAATTATATTCTAGGGCCACTTAAACTTTGCATGGATTCCTAGATGAATGCAAAGAACTAACACTTTTCCCTTACTACTAACATGCCCATTGAATACCCTCAAAACGTATAATAACTGGGAATTACATGATCACCCTCTGGCCATTACACCAGTATAAGAGCTGAAAAGAAGACGTCCCTTGGTTGATGAGCTCATACTGTGATCCACAGCCTATATTTAAAACCAGAATCAGTTTAGTTAGTATCAATGACATCTGCAAGCTCTGAGATTGCGTACACCTTGTACTTTCTGAATAAGACCATTTGCAGAGAGTGTCTAAGATTGATTAAATATTGTGACGTTATTGTGTCATGTCATTATGCTTAAGGGAGCCAGGATCCTAAAATCAAAGGGCATGTTAAGCCTTTAGGTAAGTATACAGTCCCTGGCGCACTTCTTTTAATTGAAATAATCCCTCATACATTATTAATTCAAATATGTATGTTACTAATTTAATTATTCTCAAGGGCACTTCGGTTAATTTAAAAAATCTCTGGAGCAGTCTTAGTAATTGAAATAATACCTGGGACATTTGTTTTAACTGAAATAATCACAAGGTCATTAATAGTAATTGATATAATTATAAGTGATTCTCTTAGTAGTTTAAATCATTACAGAGGAAGTTGGGTTGTTTATCATGACGTTACTTTAGAACTAGTAGCCAAATATGAAAGAGTTGGTGTTCCTTAGACTAATACTGCTTTCACATCACCACCTCAGATGGAAATGCAGGGTAAAAAAAAAGCTGCATCATAAGTCCACAAAAACCTGGGAAATTCCTGGGTCTGACGGATTGGCCATAGGACTTACAGGGAATTTTTCCGATAGGCCGGTGGCCTCTGGAGGCCACTCAGCAGCTCCTTTTTATATTTGAAGAAAACTAGGATGTTGATTATCATAGGTGGTGGTTACTAAAATGATCTCTGTATAGAACACAGATCAATAGGATGTTTTATGTATAGTGTATGTATTGGGTGGTGGTCACTAGGATGCTGTATGTATTGGTTGGTGGTCACTAGGATGCTATATGTATTGGGTGGTGGTCACTAGAATGCTGTATGTATTGGATGGTTGTCACTAGGATGTTGAATGTTTTGGGTGGAGGTCACTTGAGTGGAAGTGAGTACCTGCGTTGCAGAGTTCACTATAAATAATATATAGTGTAGTGT
>WWET01001220.1:219385-231962 GCA_011038615.1 Limnodynastes dumerilii
TGCTATATTTTCTCCAGGGCCACTTTAAGTTCCCAATCCGCCCCTGCACATCACCCATGAATTTTCTGGGTTTTAGTGGATTTAAATGCAGCAGGGCATGCTGATGCTTGTAGTGCTACAAGGATGTAACCCTGTGCCAAACACAATATAGTGATGCCCCCCTAGATACATGATAAAAGATAAGGCCGGCCCTTAACATAAAAAAATGATTTACATTTAATAAATGATATACATTAAACACATTATTATTCTAAACATTATATAAATAAAATACATTAAATACATTAAATAAATAAAATACATTAAAATTATTAATGAAAAGCTTACCAGCTTGAATGGGATCCAATTTTGTAAGAGGTAGAGGTCTTGGCAAAAAAAAAACCTTGCAGAGCGATGCAACTAATGTCCTGCTAACAGGACATCCAGGCACTAAAGACAGTTCTACTGTCATTGGGTACTATTTATACCCTTGGCCAGCGTTGGAAATGTTTACGCAATCTACATACCACTTAGTTACGTAGATTGAGTACGTCCGGTCTTTAAAGACCACACGTGGTAGGTTTGGAAGAAGGAGGCGAGTCAGTGCCGCTTCGGGGAGTATTTAAGTAGAAATGGGGGGGAGGAGGGATGTAGATTAGCTGGGGCGAGGCATTCTCAGTGCATAAGGAAAATAATCTAATTCTTTTATTATCTCTGACTACGGTCCCTAGTGTCATCACTTGAGCTATTGTGCCCACTGCTTATTACATCACCTCACAAAATTGATCATTCATTTACATCCAGCAGGAAGAGGAAGAAATCAGGAAGAAGATGCAGAAAGATGAAGAAGAACTGAGGGCAGCAAGAGCCAGTCTTACTGAAGCTAGGAAGCAATGGAAAACCCTGGAGGTTGAGATTCAGTCTCTCCAGGCAATGGTAAATGTTACACAAGATGTTGCCACTAAAAGAAGATTACTTTTAACCTCTTCTTCATCTCTTAACAACTTGTTCTTCTAGACATATTCCTTTAAAAATAAGGGTCTCTTATCTTGCATGTTATTTACCATTTAAAATTTTAAGTTTTACTAAGATAAAATAGGATGAGACTGGTTTTATTCCAGGATATGCAAGCCATACTGACAGTGGTATGGATCCAGACTTGCGTCCGGTGCATGTGCCCTCCAGATGTAACGCTAATGATACAAATGTAACACTAATGTACCTAGCATTGTACGGAACTTAGTTCCATGTTTTGCCAAATAAGCTGTGCTTCCCCTCCGCCTGCTGAGCACCTAAATTGTACAGTGGCGGTAGGTTTTAACATTTATGAGTAGATCAGCGGTCTTATGGACCGCTGATCAGCACATTTCACTTAAAGCAGGCTTATGGCAGTGTAACTGCCAAAAAGCCCACATGAGAGAAGGGAGTGACAGGGGGAGTTCACTTCCCCTTCTCTCGTTTGTACGGAAAGCGTGCAGGGGTCTGGATCCGATCCATACTGATTATTTTGGAGAATATATTTGGGAAAGGAGGATCATACGGAAACCAAAAATGTGTTTTCTCTGCCATAAGTGCTTCAGAGGACATCAACTTCAAATGTATGCATCTCTAATGCCTGTATTTGGTGAACTGTGATGATGATTCCCATCCAAGAGGGTAGCTGATGGGTGCTAATACGTAAGACGTCTCTCTGTGACATATGTCATTAAAAGCCAGCTACCCCTTGCTCATTTCACACTGCAAGTCAAAGCATAACTATACCCTCCAGAAGTATGTAAAGGTGTAGAGACATCACCAAATAACTTAATACAAAAGGTCTCAAATAATTACACATAATGGGGCAGATCCAGAACAACATTTCCTTGAGTATTTACGCCTGGTGGAGGCGTAAAAACGCAATTTGGTATGTACTGAGCATGCGCGCGACAGATGTTACACTACATAACGTAATGTAACTCTGAGCGTAAGGGACTTACACGTATCAGCAGCATAAGGACATTCGAGGGGGCGTGCCAGCCTTACAACAACTGAAATTACGCTTCGATGGTGGGTTTTGGCATTTAAATAGTACAGTATGGGCGTGCTTAGCGGCGTAACTACGTGCAGACAATGTTGTTACACTGCCAAAAGTTAAGGTAGGGTTTAGAAAGCGTAAAGCGGCCAAAGTACGTACATGCAGGGGGAGTGCCTGGGGGAGTGTATAGTAAATACGCTACGCTAGTAAACAGATTGCAAGCGGAGTTCTGGATCTACCCCAATGTTTCATTGATGTCCTTGTATCCTGGAGTTTCCTGAAGAACATTTGAATTGCCTATGGGACCCCAAAAATCCTTTAAAAATGTTTAAAATTGATGTATTATTGTTTTAAAGGAAAGAAGTCTTACATACACACTACATGCTACAGAACAGCAGCACCAGAAGCAGCTGGAGACCCTGTCTGCTGTCATTGCAGACTTGGAGCAAGAGCTACATGAGGTGAGAGATGGAGTCAGAACACAACTACAGAAGCATCAGATGCTTCTCAACACCAACATGAAGCTGGAGAAAGAAATATCAGCTTATCGACGACTACTGGAAAATGAAGAGACCAGGTATGTACAAGTACAACTGTTTGCAAATCTCTGTGTTTCGTAGATCATGTTGGTTATTGCTGACAATATTTAAGTGAATGTGATCCTTTAACAACAGATTTGCAACTACAGATGTTAAATTCCGGAGTCACATCCATATTGTATCGCATGGCTCTAAGAAACATCATTGGTTCTTAGTTACATTCATAATGTGTCAGAGGGCTGCTCTGAAGTGAGACACAGACCTCGAGACAAGAGATTCATTTAAGGAAAATAAAACACAAGCATCATGGGGCCCGATTCTGCAGTACGGCCGACAGGGGAATTACGTACACCGCGTACGCAATTCCCCTGTCTAGAAGGTTGTGCACATGCGCACAACCTCGTTACGAAGCCGTAAGGGTCAGCGTACGTAACAGCTCTTACGAAAAGTGGGCTCCCCCACACCATTACGCATGTCGTATCTCCACCGTGAAGGCGGAGAGAGACATGCTAATGAGGGGATGGGGCGGGGGAAGACCCGCTACGATCAGGTATGTGGCCATAAGGCCGCATACGTGATTATAAAAGTTAAGGTAGGAACATAAGTGTCCAGATTTCCTACCGACAGCAGGGAGTGCACAGGGTGTTAACTCCCCGCTACCATGCCGGCTGTGATGACCTCGGATGCCCGTAATGGAGCCCATAGGTCTGGATCCGGCGCATGGTCATTAAAATCTATAATGACTTTATTTTCAGTACAAGGTGTTGTAGATCACTTACTTTTACTTGGGACCCCAACTGAAAAGAATCAGGCGTCTGCTTTCTACAGGTACGGCGCATGCACAATACCTATTCAGGGCTGACTTCCGTATGTTACGTACATAAGTCAGCTCTCTTTATCAGTTCTGGATCTGGCACAGTTACTGAAAGCCATCAACTCCAGCTCATACATTTTGCTGCCAGGTCTATAGCCTCAGGGAGCATATATGTAACTTGTATTTTATCATTTTCTCTAGATGCATTCATTTTATTGTGTATCAGGGTGCAATACTGATTATTTCAATTCATAGGTTATATGGCACAAAACAAATTAAGGAATCAAAGTCTTCTACAAGCAAAAATGAATGTATGTTAAATTCAGGTGAGTGTCAATTTAGGATAGAAGTGGCATCATAACGTAGGTCTGGATGTAGATTTACGATTCTGATGTGCTCTCCACTGGGGACAGCAATCCAAGTGATTGTAGATCACTATCTTAAGGCTATCGCGCCATCTTCACTTAAAATGGAGATAGCTCAGAAGTCTGCATAGAGCACAGGATGCTGGGAGTGCCCTAACTGGTCAATTTATATACTTCCCTCTCCAACGTAGCCGAATGATTTCCACATCCTGCACTGTCCCGCCATCAAAAATGCTCCCAATATGGAATTCTGGACCATGATCTATAAGAGAAAGACGGACTGTGTCTGATCCTAGTGTTCCTTTTCAGAAGTCTGGATCCAGTCCATAAATATCTCAATATTATAGTTATTATCTGCAGTGCAGATAATTTAAAGCACAACCCACACCTAAAATTATACAGAAGATGACATGTTATTATATTCATATTACACACAGCACAAAAACACACTTCAATACTGCACTGATGAAATATTGATTTTAGTGCTACATGTAGTACAACTCCCCTCCTTCAAGCCTGGAATAAAACAGGACGCTTAAAGATGCTCAATAATAAAGAAGATAATTTAGAAATGTATTAGCCCTTTTAACAAGCTACAAATCTAAAATAGTGCCTCAGACAGCGCTTTACCATTTACTATATTAATTTTTATATATTGCATTGGGTTAAAGAGTAACTACCCTGACATCAAAGAGAGATTGCTAATTCGGGTATACCTTCTTTTCTATAGGTCCCACTGAAAATCATAATGAGATTTGTGTTAAATCCACAAAAAAACAAGCAGTATTTAATGGAAATATTGCAGAAGAGGGTGCAGAAGCCACCGGCACAGTGCAGTAAGTACATATAAATGTGTATACATTTGTTTTTATTGAAATTTTGATTTAAAATGTAATTATTCACTCATCTAAAGCTGGAAATGTGCAGGCAGAAGCTGGCTCATACATGCAAACTGCGATATGATACTGGTTGGTGAAGCATTAAGAGTTTTCTTAGCAATGCCAGTCAGTATTGATAAAGTGTATAGCTGGAGGTAATCTCAGTAACAGGAAATCTTTGCAGTCGCATGATAAAAGACTAGAAAATCTCTTGAGGAGACAAGAGAAGACAGGAAGTTCAAGCAGTTCATGAAACATTTGCCTTCTAAATGGATGTAGAGTGGATGTCTAGCCTACGAATCAGTGTTCATTATTTTGATTCGGACTGAGTTATCTATCATCACTTGAAACATATTGTAAGGTATTTCTCATAATCAGAGACCCTCTTATCTACCCAATATGTTTGTAACTTCCCAGTCTTTATACTGATTGTTAAAATTGTAAAGCACTACGTAATTTGCTGGCACTCTATAAAAATCTGTTAATAAATTATTATAATAATAATTAAATAAATAAGGTCCCTCAGAATTAGCGACAAGGCACAGCAGGTTAAAAGGCAGTTTAGCAGAAGTTCTTACCACACTACGTGGGTTGTATGAAGCTGATCCTTGTAGAGATGATGGTCAGGATGTTGTTGTAGATGTGGTGAGGTTGAACACTTCAAGATGGAAACAGATGATGCACCACTGGAAGTCAGTAGATGAAAAGCTTTGAGAACAGCACTGTAGTAATGGAGACACAGAATGCTTTTACCATCCAGAAATGGAACGATCAGTGCTTGGCAATATGACAAGTAATTAGGGACACAAATCCACCGTCAGAAAGAATGACAAGAGATAAAAAGCTACTCAGCACTAGTAATAATTGACAACCAACTTTATGAAAGATAAAAATGTGTGCATATAAAATATTAGGGTGTGGGTCCCCACAAAGAACTGCTTTATTTCGGTAGGGCCGTTCTTTCCCAGCCACTTTCGAACTGGCTTGGATATCGATTGCTTATGCCTCGAGGAGGCATAGCAATTGATCCCTGGAGCACCTAACACGGTGCTCCGAAAGATAGGCCTAAAATGTACCCAAATTCTTCCCCTAATTCTAACCCTAACCCTCCCCTTCCATTACCCTAACCCTCCCTTCCCTGTAGTCTGACCCTAACCCTTCCTTCCCCGCAGCCTGACCCTAACTCTCCCTTCTCCCTAGCCTGACCCTAATATTCCTTTCTCTATAGACTAACCCTAAGACCCCCCCATCCCGTAGCCTGACCCTAACCCTCCCTTTCTATGGCCCTAACCGTCCCTTCCCTAACACTAAAAGTCCTGCTGTCTCGCTGTCACCGGTGGGTGTCAGCGGCGGGCGTGTGAAAATGAATGAGTGAGTATGCCGATCGGCACACGCACCTATTTACAAAAAAAAAATTCTAAAAACGCTACCTTAAAACATACACAATTACTGCGCTACTGACTCATCTAAAACCAATATTCACGCTCAGTATAATTGATCTCAAAACATTAATTTATTATATAAAAAACTCAATTAAAATGTGGACAGTTATCCCAAGTAACAAATCTGAATGACATCAATAGAAGTCCAGAAAGGAAGATAAAAAGATATTTTGTATTTCTCCTTAGCAACAAATAATATTGTGGAGAGGTGCTGGATGTGAGGGAGCAACTCTGTAATAATCAGCCGAACAAATGTAATGAATAGAGCGGGCTTACCCGCTGACAGACGCGCGTCCGCGTCTGTCTGTTTTAAATCCTAGTAAATAATAAGATCTCCGTTACTCTGTCAGAACAGAGCCGTGGTATAGGAGCGTCTGTCGGCTGGGAGCTGCACGTGTCCTGACGGGAGTTAGTCTTCCGTGGCTCCGACTCGTCGGGGCTAGGGGGGGGAAAAATCCCAGAGGATCAGTGGGCGGCTCTCTGTATTATAGTTAGATCTCCATGTAGCTGTATGCACAGGCGATGATGATTGCTCCGTATCCAGCAGATTTTTTCATACAGGATAGCAACAGCAATTTTCCTTGGTGTTGCAAATGGAGAATATCGGGGTAACAATGTCCAATATTAGTAATTAAAAGCACCTAACGCGTTTCATGGCGTCCAAGCCACTTCTTCAGAGGTAAATGGGTCCAGAGGTAAAAACGCTACCTATTCGAAATAGAGACAGCGGAAAAGTAACTTTTGGCTTTCTCTGTTTCTGAAAGCAGCCCGTCTTTGCGGGGACTGCAACCAAAAATATTAATATGGTATATACAACCATCTTGGTATGAGCCTATAGTCACAATGGGTTAAAAGTCAAGGCTATCAAGCAGGTCTCAAAATTAACTGTCTAAAGCACAAAAATTGTGCAAATTTAAGCAAAATGGAACCTTTTAAAATCCAAATTATACATATGTACAAAATGCAGATGAAATGGACCAATTGGTATAAAGTGGCAGGCAGGGTTAGCAATCAAAATATGACTATAATTTGTTCAAATCCTGTTTCTCCTGCACAGTATTTTCCAAACATGGGGCAGAGAAAGTAGAAAGCCCCATCTAGTGCATTATTGCATGTAAACAAATGTAATCAATTACACAAAAAACAACATGTACAATTCTACATAAAAACTTCCCCCACGATGTCCTGCCCTTTCTCGTTCCAGATCGCTGTTCAGATGTTAATAGTCCTTTGGTCACACAACACAATTCCTAGTACTGTTAATCATAGCCATGCTAATTGAAATTAAGTACAATTCCCCCCCTCCCCCTTTGTTTGGTGATGCCAATGTTTAAAAACAGATTTTACTGGGTTCCTATGATTTGCCAATACTCCCGGCCTTGTCCACTGCTGGGCCATGTTGCAGCTTTTTAAATGCATTAATATGTTTCTGGCTATAACCCTTATAAACATGCTCCCTCAGAGGTAGATGCAGACCTAAGTGCTTGTTACTTTCATCGTGTAGCGTATTTTCTATGCACTCCCCTAGACACTCCCCTTGCTCGTACGTACTTTGGCCGTTTTACGCTGCCCGAACCCTACCTTAACTTTTCAAAGCATAACTGACGTACGTAAAGGCTGCACGTATGTAAGTGTCTAAGCACGCCCACACTGTACGATTTAAATGCCTGACCCCGCCCCTGAAGAGTAATTACAGGTGTCGTATGGATGTAACGCCCCTTTCTTCATAGTTACGCTGTTGATACGTGGCTGGTACGTACGTTCAGAGTAACGTGGCATAACATCTGCCATGCGCATGCAAAGTAAACACTAATGGGTGATTTTATATCAGTGGCTAGCGTAAAATCGATTACTAAGCTATAACCCACAAATTGAAAATAGCTTTTTCCTAAATATTTAAGATATTGGTGTCCACTTGCATTAAGAGAATGTGCTAACAATTGTCCATTTAAACTCATTTATCACCAATAACATACAATACAAAACAAAGTCATATACTATTAACCACTATTATTATCAGATGATGACATAGAAAGTTATTGCATTCTTATATTTGTCATCAATTTTACAGAACAGAAAAAGTGGATGAAATGATCAAACAATGGGAAGGCTCCTTCTTTAAGGACAATCCTCGGCTAAGAAAGAAATCTGTGTCCTTAAGGTTTGACCTCCATCTTGCGGCTGCCAATGAAACCTGTGCAGACAACAAAAAGGACAATCTTCCTGACATAGAGGTTCGGCTAATTATGAGACGCTCTTGTAGCATTCCCACTATGAGTCCATGACCGGGGGAAAAAGCTTGGATGTTTTAAGAATATGTAATGTCTGACAGGTCATGCTGGATATACATAAAGAACAGCTGGAAAAAATGAACCCATATTCCTTTTCATAGAAATGATCTATATTTATGAGCTAATTACACAACAGAAATGAACATTTTACTTAATTTCTTTAATCCATAATTTTTTGTTCTAACCAGGTCTCACTTTCTAACAGCAAATATGAAGCCATTTTGTGTCACCTACATTTCTCTACATGCTCAAAGTAAGCTAAAAGCTTAATATCCAGAGCTGTAAATACATATTTAATAACAATTAGCTTTCATTTGTCATTCATTTTTTGCCATAGATTTATTAAATATAGCACTTCTTGTTTTACAATGAAATGTATATACTTGCTATTTTGCTCAGCTTACTATTGGGTACTTGATGCAGATATTTTGTGAAATAATCACTATGCATCATAATGTCCCATTTCACAACAAACTAGTGGCATCACTGAGGCATGAAGCCGTTTCTTTACCTCTGTGAGAGATGATAATTAAAATGTAACACTGTATATTCTGACCTCCCCAAAGCAGTACAGGTAATGGGCTGGATCCAGACCTTGTTAAGTGCATGAACTTAGTTACTCCTGGGCTAAACCATGTTGATTTCAGGGGGAGTCAAGTTAATTGCATACTTTGCAAGCAGGGATATATATATCTCTAATTTGCTTACTGCACACAGATACTGACCAGCTTTACTATCACACTGTTATTTAGACTTGGGATAGGAAACAACACCTCTCAACACTAATACTGTTTGCAGCAGATGAAATATGACTCCCCTGAAATCAACATGGTTTAGCCCAGGAGTAACTAAGTTCATGCACTTAACAAGGTCTGGATCCAGCCCAATATGTCTAATTAGATTACATAGATTTTTTTCTTTAAAACAATGTTTAGATATTTTACCTACAAATATTTATTTCTGGTTAAGTTGTCAGGATAGGATCATTAGAGACTACACAAAAAAGATCCAAACAATAGTTCATAATTATTTAAAAGATAAAGTGTATCCTTATTTAAAATCAGGAATACATCTGTACTATGCAATATCACACCAAAGGAAATCAGTAGGATTATTCTATTCTTATATAATACATTAATAATATTTTGCTATTTACCTTTATCTACGCCTGTAGTGGATGTTAGATTTATTTTTGAAGCATTTAAGCATAATACATAAGAATAAAAAAAAGTAAAGATAACAGAGAATGGTGCTTGAAGGTATTTTGGAAAGTTTTACATTAACTTGCAGTTCAAAGAGTGTTAAATAAATATTCCAAAACATACCTTATGATTTGGATCAAAGCATTCCCCTTCTTCTAAATTTACACTTGTACAACTGGGTCAAATAGTGTGGTAATGGCCATTGATCAGGCTTGTTCATTCAAAAAAGATCCCCAAACTAACAATATGTATGTAAAACCAAAAAGCTTATCACAGTGGGTTTTAGTATACAAAATAAACTATACTACATAACAATGGAGATGCTGTTTGTCAAAATCAATGAAATCTGAGGGACCATTTTAGTAATGTCACTTTATAACGTAGTGTAAATATACCATTACATATGTCCATATCAGGTCCAAAGTAGTAAGAAAGCCAAGTATCACAACAACTCCAGGTGCACAGCTCCCGTTGTATGCATTTGTAACCCCAATCAATAAATCAACATGAAAAAAACTTTAACTGTTAATTTCACCCATATCATGTTCTATATGGACTTGGGCAAGCAATGGAACAATATATTTGAATACTATTATAGGGTTGTATTTTTCAATATTTTATTTACAATAAATAATTTTATTATCACTCCATCTTTTGAATGGTGCCAAAAATACATAACAATATCATCTGCATGATTGTGAAGTAATTTGAGACGCTACAAAGAGAGCTTGCCTAGACATCAGTTTTTTCTTATGCAATGTTGTTACTGCAATATTGCTGTTGCCTAATAGTGAAGAAAAGGAAATACTTGCCAAAACTGGATGTTAGAACTGGTCAATTGGTTATAGTCAATACAGCAACAAGAACTAATTCAGCAATGATAGAACTGACTTTATCATTGCCAAAATCCTTTAAACGAGTATAATGTAATAATAAATTTTTCTTTAAATTCTCCTGCTCCTGTACTGCTTTTCTCCTTCAAAAGAGTGCTGATTAGTTAACCCTGGTAGCACATAAGAGTATGAAACAGAAAATGTATTGTGTCCAGTGTAAAAACAATTCCATTTTCCACTAACCCATAAAGATACATTACAAAATACATAATGTATCACAAAAAGGTTTTGATAGACTCCTTAAGTTTTTCACTTTGGGCCTGATTCTTGCTTAAGAAGTCATTAGTTTCTTAAATATACGCAACTAGTAGTAAGGTGACTCCCTCAGCACGCCGCCAGTTTTGAGGTTTTTAAGTTACTTACGAATGCCATAGGGCTACCTTATCTTTAGGTTCTTAGTTGTGTGCGTATGGCGTCTAATTAAGATTGTTACTGCGTAACTGCACCCAGATTTGCTCATTTAAATGCCTCCCTCCACCCAATCTTCTTATCTTTATACTTAATTTTTCCAGGCACGCCCCTTCTTTCTTCTACGAACCTTGAAGCACTAGGTTCGTAGTGGTGATTCACAGCAGTCCCGTTCATAAGTCCAATGTAGATTGCGTATATAAGTTACTACGCATGCGCAGTATATCCCTTTTTAAATATACACACCTAAAAATCAGCAGATACTTACGTGTGAATCAGGTCCTTTATGTTTTCCGCTTTAAGAAGGGCATGCTCATATAATACCTTTAAACTACTAGCAAGCATTACAAAACTAACTCTTCTTTATTTTTTAAATAAACAACTCATTTTAAGTAATCATACATTTTATGTTAACTAGAATTTAAATATTTAATGGTATAGCACATGTGCAAATAATAATTGTTCTAAAATCACAACTTACAGGTGATTTAATGTAATAAAAATGTTCTAGGGCAACTACTGAGCAAATATTAAGCAACTAATTCTTGCCCAATATTTGTACTGTATTTATAACAAAAAAAATTATTTTAGTTTTATTTTTATTTCTCTGGCATTGTATTTAAAGCAAGTAAACCAACATACAATGTATATATAGCAAAAATGTCTTTAGATTCTCTGTTCTATACTTTTTACATACCGGTATAATGGATTTAAAGGTAAAAACATATTTGTGCATTTTTTTATTTTTCTGCTTTTTGATACAATTAGTGCATTTGCAATCTCTGTTTCTAAGTGCATTATTTCGATCCTATTGAAATCAGACAATTGAATCACTTATATTAACTTAGGGACTTCATAGTGAAATGGGATAATGACTTTTAATAAAAATAAATGTTACTGTTCACTAGCTGCTTATTGCATATAGTAACAGAAGGTGCAGACTGGGTTAGGTGCAGAAATACAGAACGATAATTTGTTTTTGCAACTTTTTAAATAAAACACATCAATTAACAGATAAACCGATTGCACAAGGAAAAATTACATCTTATATAAAGTTATCCTTAGTACCTTGACTATTGAGACATTTCTCATTCCAGTATTAAATCAATATTTGTGATTTTAGAGTCATGATCCAAAATCAATATTAATATTTTTTGGTGCAATAACCACACAAATAATACTTCTGCATTTCCAGATGGCTGTATTTTTTAACAATACAATTTAGTTAATAAGCCAAAACTAGTGTTGAATTTTTTCCAGAAATACCATGGTTTTATATACAACCCAAAGGGTGGAGCACTGTAGTTTCTGAAAGTTATGCCACTAAATAATGTTACAATTCATGTTACATTTCATCTATTACAAAAATAGCTAATTTGCGCTAATATTGCTCAGTGATAACAAGGGATCTGCTAAAAAACAAAAATGGGATCTCTTTCAAATGAGGGTAACACTGTATCCTATAATACCATACTCATGCCATATATAAACTGTTCTGTTTTTATTTGATGAGCAAGCCAATTCCCAAATAAATTCTATAACTATTAAAGCAGATATTTGAGGCTAATTTATGATTATGGACTGTAGTCACAGGTAAGCATTAGTTAGGTGTGGCAGTATCACTTGCCCTGCCCTGCAACCCTCCCCTGTTTTAGAATTCTTACGGCACTTTAGAGTGCCATAGGGCACTTAAGCCTTAAGTAACCATGTATATTTTCCTTCCTAAGAAGTAAAACGCCCTCCCCTGCTAAT
>WWET01001220.1:232056-254280 GCA_011038615.1 Limnodynastes dumerilii
CCAATCTCCTTAAGAAAGGGCAGAGACTGCTTAAATAACTGTCTGGTCTTTAAAGAACACATGTAGTCAATCTCCATAGCCTAATGGTACGTAGATTGAGAAATTGACCTACTACGCATGCGCACTTAAGAAGCCAGAACTTTTTAAGTGTGAATCCGGCTCTATGCGTCTATTGGCCATGTTGGAGGCAGGCCAGCAAATAACAGACATAAATAGGTAAAGAGGACCACTGTGCAAGGCCCTATCACATAATACTAATAGAGAAAAATTATTCTATGTTCTTATGCTTTAAATTATTGAGCAAGGCACCACATTCAGTTTGTATTGATGCTCAGTGGAAATGGCTACAACGTATAGTATACAGTGTAACATATTAACACATAGTAATGCTTTCTGTTCAGACTCAGATTAAAAAAAGACAATTTTTTGGAAATCAGATGAATAATTTCTATATCTCTGAACTTTTAATAATTTTTTTTCTAGATGTCCTCTGAAACTGAAACTGTTCCTTTAATAATTTTTCTCAAATATACTAATATATGAGTTCCAAACTATTTTTAGTGATGAGTGATAGATAATGGGCCATATCCAGACTTCTCGGGTAACAATTCAAACTTAAATATTTAAACTTCCATGCATTTGGGTTGGAAAACTTAATGGGCCGGATCCAGAACTACGTCCGTCTTCCATAGACGGATGTAGTTCAAAAAACAATAGCTACTGCGCATGCGTAGTAGCTATTGTACGTAATCTGCATATCGTTTCGATACGTAGATTGCGTATATGCCGGTCGACTCTCTGTTCATGTGGCGTGCAGCCCGGTGTAGGCTGTGTTCCACTCTTTTGGCTTGGGGTCCAATCACATTAAAATTTAACGTTTGGATAAGGCCTAATAACATTAGCTGAATTTGGAACTGCTGACATCAGAGCTCATTGAGTATATAGATATTATTAACAAGTGTTTACTCATATTAACATCCGTTTTTATGCTATCTATATAGTTCTGCCATCAGCAATTAGTATATTTAGCATATTATACATTAACTAAGAACTGTAATAATTAAATATGTATGCAGGATATTCAACACATTGCTGAAGATGCTTCTCATACTTAAGGGCTGCTTGGCTTTGCCTTTTAGCAATATACAGCTTATTGAATGTAAATGCCTTGTTTATGGCCATGTCAGTGCTTTAAAGATGTGCTTGAATTCTGATTTCCTAATACTTGTATTGCTAAGAAGCCGTGTTATGTGTATGTGAAAGTCACGCCAAGAACATTTCATTCAGAACTCTTGCATCTACTATATGTTAAAAGGTGGTGGTTAAGTCTATGGACTGTATTCAGACTGAATAAAGTTAGCCGACTTATGCTTGGGGGTGTGTAAGTTGGCTTTTTTTATTTTGTGAACTGCACATGTGCGCGGCAGATATAACGCATCAGATCTTATGGTTACGGAGTTGATTCCCGCACGTGCACAACTCCGTATGACAGGGTGTGAAAACACTCCTACGTGCGAGAATACACAATGTGGGAAGCATTATGGGCTGGGTTAGGCATTTCCGCACGTCCGAGCGCTCGTCCGCACAACAATGCTCTGGGCTATAGGAAAGCGCTATTAAGTCTGAATAAGGTGCCATGGCTTTAAATGCCAGGAATAGGGTAAACTAGCAGGTTTTTTCTGTCACTGAGAATCCAAGCTTCCATACTTAAAAAGCATCATGGGTGGTATTAAGAAAGTGAATATTTATTTGTAAAAATGATTCAAATGTTATTGAACCTAAATAAACAATTGATTTCATACTATAAACTGAATCTCTGAGTCTGTGTCAGCCTCCTGAGTCTTATAATGTGACAGAGGACACGCAAGTTATGTGCTCATAAATGCTTTTCTTTACTCTATTGTGCTGTTCATAACAGTTGCCTTTTCCTCTAGGGGCAACAATACATCTTTGCATTTATTTAGTGTTAGGGCTTGTACACATTAGGTGAAAGAACACAGTAACTTACATACCATTTTCACACGCTAGATCATGGTTTTACTAATACCGCATATTGTGCTGGAACAAGGTGTGCTGCATTCTACAATATTAAATACACAGTTATGTTTACTTTAGCTGATGTTTCTGCATCGCAAAGGACAATTGTGGGAATAGTACCATTGACATTTCTTTGTTGTTTATTCATTCTTTTCATACATTTATTAATCCTTAAAAAAAAAAAGCAGATAGGTGTGATCAAGGCAGGTGAAGCATATTGGGCAGGATCCAGACCTCCGCACACTTTATGTATGTGCCGATGTCTGAAATAATGCAAAGAAGAGGGGAGTGCTCGCCCCCGACCTTAACTTTTACACAGTGATCTGTGCCCGTCCGTGAGCGGATCAATGCGTCACTGGTGGTTGAATGGTGGGGATACAGCAATGAAGCTTCATCGTAACTTCTAATGTATGGACCTGAGTTCTGGTGCGTGCTTGTGACGATATTACTTATCGCGGGACTTAAGCTAATGACGCACGTAAGTCACCTGACTATTATTATTATTATTATTTTTATTATTATTAGTTGTGGATCCAGCACACAGCCAATATGTGTGTTCTTGCTGCTATATCAGAATGACATGTAATAACCCTGGAATGGATAGTAAGATCTGATGAAGCTGCATTATGAGATCAAAACACCACACCAGTAGCAGATCCCTGCCTCCAGAAGGACAGGATGCAATTGCTTCAATGGTAGCACAGGTAGTACTTTCCCTCGCTATGCTAACCCTCCCCTTCTATGAGACTAGCCTTAACACTCCATGCCCCACAGTCTAACCTTTCCTTTCTATCAGCCTAACCTAACCTTCCCCTTCTGTCTCCTTAACCTTAACCTCCCCCTACTATCAGTTAACTGTAGCCTGCTGCAGCCTGCCTAGCCCACCACAGACTGTGGGTGAGAGTACAATTTGCTATTGGGAACAGATACCTTGTCGAAATAGGGTCATTCGCCATAGTACAGTTTGAGAAAGAATACACAGTACTTGGTGCACATTGGGCCAGATCCAGAGCTACGCTCTGGTGCACTCCCCTGACACTCCTCCTGTCTGTGCGTAGTTACCCTAACTTCAGCCAGCGTAACCGAGTGTAATTACGCTCAGACAGGAGCGTAATCATTGAAACCCTGCCCAACCTTCCTAATTTCCCTCCCTCCCCTTCCTAATTTCCCTCCCTCCCCCGTCTACCTTCCGTAACTACAACATAGTTACGGCGCAGCATGCCCCTTCAGGGAACCCTAAATCATTGATAACGCCGGGCAACAGCTGCCCGGTGCATGCGAAGGAACGACAAGTATGCCGTTCTTACGCATACAGCCGCCGTAACTACGGCAGCAGCCGTAGCTCTGGATCTGGCCCATTGAGAGCACAGTATTCGAAAAGTGTCTGTGGTAGTAACAGGAGCTAGATCCCTACCCCAACTGTCAGAACAGGTCCCTTTCCCCTTTGCAATCCAAACTAAGGGCCCTACATTCGGCATTTTTGCGCTGAATTATTTTATGTTTAGGGATAGGTTCATACTTGCACAGAATAGTGGTGTGTGTTACCTAAGCACAACCCATCCTCTAGGGGTACTAACTCTTGTGGATTTTTACTGAACTTGCTGAAAATATTTTAGATTTGGAGAACATTCTCTTTGTTTTAACACATTTTATACTGGAAATAAATACTGTTAAGTGCTACGGCATAGAGTCTTAAATACAGCAACCAGTAAGGATCAAAGTGTAAGAATGGAGATGTTTTATCTTGAGCTATGCATGACATTAAGACACTTAGAAGGTTAGTAAGTGACCTATAGGGAGTTACCCATCATCTTGATACACCGCACTAGAGTGGGACACTGTGTTTTCTATAAGCTTGAAGAGACCAGAGACACCACGTGATTAACATGTGAAGCAGGAAAATATTGGGTTTCAAACGGCACTACAAAAGAACAAAGTGAAAGTGCATTGAGGATATTGTAGTTTCATTCCCACTGGAAGGACAGATCCAGGTGTTATTAAAAACTGTACTGCCACTGAAAGAAGGACTTATGCAGGTTGTACTGAGAACTGTATTACCGATTATGAGGAACTGTACACAGAGGACTTGCAAATAAGCAACACTTACTGTTTGAAGATTACATATTGGTTTTTTTCTCCTTCCACTACTATTTATGTAATAGAGGTGTCAGTGCGATTACTAGAAAGCATGGATTATAAATGTGTGTGTTGTGCCTTGATTACCAATAATAATTACCTTAATTGCTTACCTTATTGCTTAATTTATGCCAGAGAAGTAGGGGGTCTCTGGTGTGATACCCCAGATTGTTGGGAATTGGCAGCTGACACAGGGAGCGCAGGAATTTTAATATAAGTTAAAATTGTGCCTGTAAGTATGGCAGCTGAATGCTATATTACTTTATTACTGTTGTTGTTGCTAATGATATCGGAGTCAGAATGTGGTAACACCACCCAGGAGGTGAAAGGCAATCGGCATCTTGGGTTGATATATTTTAAGCTTATTTTGAGCTTTTTATCACTGTTAGAAAGAAAAATACTGGCCATACACTATAGCAACTATTGGTCCAAATACCTGATAATTTATGATAGATGATCGAACAAATAATCGCTCTTGTAATGATTCACATCTCAACAAAATGAAAATAGAAAGAAATATATATATATTCCTCCCCCTGTCTGCGCTTCTATATCTATATATGACCAATAATTCTACACAGTATCCTGCCTGGTATAAAACCAACAATCCTATCAAGGTGCTTGAGTGCTAAGGTGCTTCAGACAAATAAAAGTAATACCAATTATATACTTTACACTTAAAACACAGTCTGTCTCTTTAAAGGATCTTTCAGCAATTGCTGTGCAGGCAAATGATATTAGGATAGATTATGTATATTCCCTCCGTTGTTCTGATGTCTCTCAAGCATGTAAAAACAAGAGCATAAAAAACATAGTGCAATCCATTTAAAACACTTTATTTTTACACATCATTTACTATAGGCATCAGTAAAATAACCTCAATAGCAATAACAATAAAATTCCAGCTTAAGCACTGTGACCCCCCCCCCCCCCCCATTTTATATTGTGGGAGACAAATAAGAAGGGCATTGCAGTAATCAATGCGGGAGATAATTAGTGCATGAATGAGAGTTTTAGCTGTTTCTTGTGAGAGATATTTTAAGATTTTGGAGATGTTTTTTAAGTGTTTATAACAGGATTTAGAAACAATAGCAAAATTATACAAGAGAGGAACCAGCGCTATATAAGCAGCATGATGGCGGGAGGAAAAAAGGGGTTCCTACTGCCCCCTAGAAACCAAATACAAAGATATATATATATATTCCTCCCCCCTGTCAGTGCTTCTATATCTATATGTAACCTGTAATTCTACGCAGTATCCTGCCTGGTATAAAACCAACAACCCTGTCAAGGTGCTTGAGTGCTAAGGTGCTTCAGACAAATAAAAGTAATACCAATTTTATACTTTACACTTAGAACACAGTTTGTCTCTTTATAGGATCTTTCAGCAATTGCTGTGCAGGCAAATGGTATTAGGATAGATGATGTATATTCCCTCTGTTGCTTTGGTGTCTTTCAAGCATGTAAAAACAAGAGCATAAAAATACATAGTGTAATCCTATTTAAAACACTTTATTTTTACACATCATTTACTATGAGAATCAATCAAATAAACTCAATTGTAAAAACAATAAAATCCCAGCTAAAACACAGTGAGCCCCCCCGCGTACCAGACAAAGTTCGGATCTCAGATGTTTAAAAAGGTCTTTGTTAGAGTGGCCCGGGTATCCACTCTATCCAGGGAGGTGATCTTCACGATGTCCGTCTCAGAGGTCCTCAGTGTCGGCTGGCCTGGCTCCACTCACGCGTTTCAAACCCTCCGGGGTCCTTTCTCAAAGTGATCAATTCTAGAGGAGTGTCTTCTAGATTTTATTATTAATATAAACATCAAACGGCTCCACTCAAGGAGTGAGTACAAGTGTGCTTACTTTCTACCTTGGTCCCCTCAACGCGGGGGTAACGTCTGTCCTGAGGAATCAGAGTGAACACGAGCTGCAAGGCGGCTGCCTCGCGGTACATATGGGAGCCACCGTCGTCCCCCACTACTTGCTGAAGAACTCATTAAAGGGTAAGTGCTAAAGCTGTACTTATTGTGCCTCCCTTTCATCATATGGGACTCTAAAAACCAGACCCACAATAAGCAATTGGGACTGACATTGGTATACATCGTGTCTCCCTTCCATCTTATGGGAATATAAGATCCAGACCCCCAATAAAGCAAGTAAAATTGGAGTGGCACTGCTAGGCTTTATGTTACCTCCCAACAGCTGATTCAATCATACCAATACTAACTGTGCTCTTTATCGTAAACAATTTTCAACCGTTGGTCACTCTATATACAGATTGCTCATCAGAAGATTTTGCCTGTTAGAATTAAACAACTATAATCCTTCCTTATAAGCCTGAATTAATAGGAACATCTAAGTACTGAAGTGCTACTTTTTATCCCCCCCTTTTTTGATACAATAGTTTCACAATTTATTTCCTGATGCCTGATCAACAGCAGGATTTGTTACTATCTATTTGACTGCAAAGGTTCAATGTATTTTGAGATATTGTTAATTTTTTTTAAGATTTATTTATTTTAACAGGTTTTTTGTACATTTGATGTTTATATTAATAATAAAATCTATAGAGAATGAGACACTCCTCTAGCCTTTTTTTCTTGTTTTGTTACTAAATAGCATTCTGGTTGCTAGGGACATTGCATATTTCACACACACACTACAGAACATGGCTATCACCCCACCCTCATGTGCCGATTCTAATCAGATTTGCAGGGCAATCTGTATTTATTCTGCATTCCATATTCCGTATGTATTAATCCAAGTTCAAGGCCAGTATACCTTTGCCCACATGAAATGGCTATTACAAAAGAATGACCAAAAAGAGTCAAATCACCATAATATATATATATATATACATAATTTTACAGGAGCTGTTGAACCATACCCAGGCCAGCTTCCCATATTTATGGCATCTGATTTAGATCATCTACTGATGTGGGATTTTATGAATATTAAATAAGCCTCTTTACAAAGCAATATCCCATCCCTGTCTCCTCCTATACGTAAAGGGGGAAAATTTATTAAAGGCATACATTTAAGGTCACTTAACTGATGATATTTCTCAAGAACGTGTTTGTCACTGTCAAAGATTTAAGGTCCGCTCCAGACACAGCTCTTTTAATTGAAGGACGATGCAGAGCCATCCTTTCCTTGAACATCCTGGTTGTTTTCCCGATATAAAGCTTTTGACAGGGACAGCTGATCACATTAACCACAAACTTGGTCTCGAAAGTCATTATTGTGCGTATCCAAAACTTCAGATCTCTGTTGGGATGTTCAAATATTGTCCCAGTCATTAAAGACCGACATTAAATACACCCCTTGCAATGAAATACTCCAGGAGCTAAAGATAGCCAAGACAATGTCATTCTTTACCAAAAGATCCTTTAGGTTTGTATTGCGTCTATAGCTCGTTAACGGTATCTAAATGGCACATGGGCCACTCCTTGAATCCCTCGCTATAATGTGCCAATGTTTATAAATTATGGCCTTAACTGAAGATGACATGGTGGAATAGGCCGTACTAAATACAAGATGTTCCATCTGTGTCTGTGTTGCCAATTTTTGCAATAAGTCGGACCGTTCAACAAGTTTACAAAGTGTAATAGCAGCCTCAACCACTTGGTTCTGATAACCTCGTTCAATGAACCTTTGGCTCATTTGTTGTAATTCTGTTTCCATTTTAGACCGATATGAGGTCAACCTTATCACCCTGATCAATTGGATCAATTGTGAATAAGGGAAACCTGTTTAAGGGGTTTAGGTTAAAAATCTCCTGCATCAAGCATCCAGGAAACTGATTGCTGTCAAACGATAATTCAATGTAAATTTAATTGCTGAATTTAGGTTATTTAATTGCTCAACAAAGCCTAATAACTCATTAATAGAAACTCACAAATTGTATATGTGCTACGCAGCTGCCATACAAAATATGTTGATGTTCAAATACGCTCATAAACATGATCGCATACGATGGGGCCATATTTGCCGTTCCCTGGAGCTGAAGGTAAAAAGTATTCTGAAATAGGAAATAATTCTTAAAATAATAAATAAAAAATCTAAAGGGGGCTATCATAGCTGTCATCCTGCATGATATCAGTCTTGATGGCCTCCATCCCTCCACTGTGTACAATATTTGTATATAGACTTGTTACATCCAAAGTCACCATTGCACAATTGTCTGCCAAATGATTGAAAGTTTGCAACTTATTGAGAAAGTCTAAAGAATCCCTAATGTAACTAGATGTTTTCATTTTTAAAAAATCAACGTATTAAGATAACAGTTGATTCATTAAACCCCTCAAGGAGATGATAGGTTTCCCGGGGAGTTCACCAAAGTTTTATGAATCTTGAGCAACACATATATTAATGGAGTTATTGTATGGTCCTGTCTCAGATATCTTGCTGTTTCCAGGGTAATTTTCTCAGTCTCCACAGCTTGATCCAATAGGCCATCTATATCCTTTTTAAACTCCCTGATAGGGTCAAAAGGTAAAGACCTATAACATACTTCATCCGAAACATGTCTCAAATCTTCTCTAATATAATTTTCTTTACTCATAATGTAATCGTATTACAATTCGCAAATTATTCTGCAATGCTTTTATAGCTGACTTCTCATCACTGGTTAAATTAGTATAGTGCGGTGTCCTTTAATCATACTGTGCATAGATAGACATCTCATTTAACCAATTTATAAAAGTGTTGATGGATGGATTATTAGAGGGGAGGTAAAAATTTAGTTTTGGCTTTAAATGGATTAGCTTCCCTAGATTTCTCTTTCTTATGTGCAAAATAATCCTTTAGCTTCAATTGCCACTGAAACCTAAAAAAATCAACTTCCAGTTTCACTTATCAGGTCCCCGTGTTTCTACAAAGGGCAACCCCTTATTGAGTATTTGCATTTTTGTTTCTGTAGGTTCAAAGTCTGCCAAATTATAAACCGTTATTTCCTTTTGACCCCCCTCTGCGTGTGTGCCATGCTTCCTGCCTCCCCTCCATTGACGTTTTTTGCCGACTTCTGGTTTATATATTTTCCCTTAAAAAACGCGCTTCTTTGTTCTTATCTGTTTGGGAACTCTCAGAGTCGCTTTGGGAAGTAGTGGAGTTAAGGTCAGTGAATGATCTATCCACCCAATTTCTCTGTTGCTGTTGCTGTCTATGCATACCATACCATGGATGTGGGATCACATTATTCTGTAAGCACAAATACACTCTACTATCTTTGTAATCCTCTTTGACTGTCTTATATTTTCTTTTCTTTTTTTTTTTTTTTTGAAGGACAAAAGAGTTTGGATTCAAACTGTTTTAGCTTATTCTCCAATTTTACAATCCAATCAACAGATTTATCCTCCTTTAATGACTTTAATCCCGTTGCTTCCAAAGCTTTTATTTTTTGTCTAATCAATTCAGCGTCTGTATTTACTTTATCAACTACCAATACTATCTAGTGAACATCGGTTAGCCTGTTATGCTTGCAGTCCCTGACTCTCCTGAAGACATTGAGGACCGAAACAGCCATCGGGATGTGATGAATCTGCCTGCCTTATTCCTACTCCATAGTGATATTTATCTTTTGTTTGCCATGTTATAACACTGGATGTGTTTAAGGACTGCTATTTTCATCTTTACTGGAACTAGTGAGACACATTGTTACAGTGTTGTTCATTATGTGCTAAATATGAAATCCTTCTAAACATGCCATTTATATGAATGATGATGCTATGATTTCGGGAGACCCTTAATGATCTATGTAATACAGATGAGACTTTTTATGAATATCCTCTCACCATGCTACTTATATTAGTATGAGAAGCTTTTGATGTTGGGATATCTTTTGTGATCTATATGATACTTTGGACGTGTATATGAAGGTTTGATAGTTGGAGGACTCCATACACAAATTTGTTGAGACTATGGATGGATTAAATATTCTTACCATGGTTGTTGATATGAATTGTATATAATTCGTGGTTGCCTACTTTGGCAAATGAATATCAGGGCGATTATGAGAGTAGAGTACTATCAAGGAGCTGCATCAAAAGAGTGTGTCCTATACTGCCAAATGGGTGTGTCCTGTGAATAGTTCCACCCATAGATGTATCTAGTACTGCCAGGAAAACTATTTTACAATAAAAATGGCAGCATTAGTATTTGATTATTAAATTGTCAGAGAATTCCTTCAGTATTATCTTTATTGAAAAGCTAAAAGTGACACTGCAGCTGATTACATCTTGACCTCCATGAAATTGGTCATCTCCATAGACCTCAAAGGAATTAAATCAGAATCATGGAGATTACCAAACACTTCAGTGAGTCAGGGAGATCACCCAATCTTCAGGGAGTCTCCCTGATATTAAGGGAGAGTTGGCAACTATGAAATAATTTATATCAATTTTTAATCTACATTGTACAACTGGGAACTGCTGATAAGTTCCTAAGACTGGTGCTTGCGCTATAACAATACAGATATTTTTTGCTTCATCTCATTTCGCTCCACTCATTCACAGGCGCAGGTTACTTTCACCTGTAGTTTTGACACAAAATGACCCCACTACAAAATCCAAAGACAATTAGTTATATCGCTATAATAATATTAGTTCCCACAGCTTGTACCAACCAACCGTGCAACCGCCATTTTGTTTTCCACATTTAATACAAATGAGTACATTTAAAAAATAAACGAGGCTGATACATTTCCAGAGCGAGCTGCTGTGTGATTTCTAGGATGAGTGTTTGTTTAGTTTTATATTGTAATCGGCTGTGTGGAAAGTGCGGCGCTATATTGTGTGTGTGTGAGGGGAGGAAAGTGCTGCGGCGGAAGTGCAGGCTGGCTCTTCCTGTGCACGGGACAAAGAAAGCAGAGCGGGGCTTGCGGGAGCGAGGTGAGTGCGGGGCTGCGGCTGTGCTGACACAGTATCGGGGGGAAAGTCAGGGTGGGCACCGTCAGACAGGCTTCTGGCACTGTGGCTGCGCGTGTCTAGCTCCCGGTGGAGCAGTGCCAGAGTAGCAGGAGGTGAGGCCTATCTGGGGGGGAGCGCGGGGATCTTCTGGGCACACCACGGTGATGTGGATCAGAATGGGCACAATGTGTAACCGCTGAAACCACTACTATCCCTTACATGGTGTATGAAATCACTATTGCTGCATTGCTTGCCATGTTATTGGTACAGGAATTGACCACCATCAAAAGCACATGTTATCTGCATTACTGTAATGCAAGGTATTAATATACAAGCAGTTAGCACATCTGTCTATTCCTATAGATAGTTTATAAGCAGCCTCTTACCTCTCATAGCGTATGTTAAAATTGCACTGTGCTATGTATGGCATTTTGGGCTGGGGACAACATTATCTGTCATTTGTAATCATATTTTGTTGGTTTCTTTTTGTTTTTAAGGTTCAATGTGAAAGGAAAAAGTAATCTGCAAAAATGTCAAGTAAGTGATTTGTTCCAGTATAGTAAATGTGTATAGTCTCTGTGCTATGCATGCGCGAGCTGTGTTTGTAAAATTGGTAACTGTATTCCGGGAAGGAAAGATGTGAGGACTTCTTATTGTTTTTAGTTTTCACTTTATTTTAGAATTTACCATTAACCTCTATCATCAGCAGTAAATTATGGTCAATATTTATTAACAGGGTTTTTTTTAATAGCAATATCAGATTACGGAACACTTTACAGAGAATATTTGACATTCATGTCAGTCATTGTCCCATTGGAGCTACATACTAAGGTCCCTACCACACATACATACAAGTGCTGCACCAATGTGTGTTTTTATGTGAGGAATCATTAAAACATGAGTAGTAATATATTCACTATTTCTTCTGTGTTTGGAACACACATCCACTGTCCTGGTACTAAATTGGATGATAAAGGGACAGAGCAGGAAGCATAAGCACTTCCGCTATGTGGTAGGGATGAAAATGTGAATTGTACAGTAAGGGCTTACATACATACAGTCCAGATTTTCGAAAGACCCCTGATTTTACATTGGGATCGTGCAGAAATCTGGGGTGAGCTGGTGTAAGTCTGTGTAGTCTGTAAGAGGTCACATTCCACGCTCTTACAGTGTTCTTCCCAGAGGGTTTTAACTGAGCATCCAGCTGCACCTGTAATACAATAAACAGTAATCCCTGAAATTTTTTTTCATTACAAGTGCAGCTGCGGCACATTCGCAGTGCCTGAACTGCTGCTGTCCAAGCGCTTTGTATGTGTCACTATGCCAGCGGCAGATCACGTGATCGTGAGGTCACACCAGCGTCATTCACAGACAGAGCAAAAGCGCAACACAGAGGGAGGGGTAGAGAAGACTGAGAGAAGATTATTAAAAGAAGAAAGAGAATTTGGATAGGAGAGACAGATGGGTTGGATAGGACAGATACAGGCAATGGAGTATATATTTAGAGAGAGAGAGAAATAGGTAACTCAAATTGAAATAACTTTAAGGATTACCATCAGAATCTCCCATCATATGCCTCCAGACCGCCCGTAACCTCCTCGCATGTCTCCAGCCCCGCAGTATAACCCATGTCTCCAGACTGTCAGTCATGACTCTCCGTGTACCTTTAATTGCCACCCACCTGGCAAAAATTCCTGGGGTGAACACTGATGGGGATTAGGATGCAGTGGGCCCGATTCAATTGAGCTAAAAGCGTTCGCTGGCGTATTTTTAACGCTATATTTTTCAAAATAATGGGCGCTATTTTTTTTGCTATTCAATTATTTTGCAGCCTTAAAAATATGCAATTTTTTTTACTGATAGCGTTAATTAAAAATTCGCCCCTATGAGAGGTGTGGATTTTTAACGCTACTCTGTTTTGTGCCCCGACAGGGCATGCTGATGCTTGTAGAACTACAAGCATCAGCATGCCCATGGATGCCAGGGGCCACTGCTCAGGTGCCTTTGTTAAAAAAAAAAATTTTTGGGACCGTCGCAAATCATTTCCTGCTAGCAGGAAATGCCCGGCGCTAATGACAGGTTATTGGCCAGTGTCTGGAACCGGCGCTAATGACAGGCTATTGGCCAGTGTCTGAAATATCGTTCTCACGATATTTCAGACACTGGCCAATAACCTGTCGTTAGCGGAAGTGATTTGCGACGTTTAAAAGGTGTTTTTTTTCCGTTAAATTTCCCCTTCGCTGTCTGCTCTTTTTGCGCAGCGGTAAAAAAAAATTGAATCGCCGAATTTTTATCGTTCAGTTGCCGGCGAAGGCGTCATGTTTTTTCCGACGCAATATTTTTTAATATACCGCCGGCAATTGAATCTGGCCCACTAAATCCAGTCTTTAGTAGTTTTTATTGACTTCAACAATTATTCAGATTTTGTTCCTACTGTATTACTGCTCTTGTCTTCCTATTCATTCACAAAAGTCTCAATAAGAAAGATACTTGTTCTGCTTTTGTATGACTACAAAATAATTAACCCCTATCCACATAAATTTATCTAATATAATTCATAGGGGTTTATTGAGCATAAGGAGGGGTAATACCCAAAATCAATAGTTTTAAATAAATATATATGATTTTTTGCACCAATTGCAAAAGCTATGTTTATTTTTTTTAATATGGGGGGGGCGATCTTACTCCTAACACTCCATGTACACCATCCAATTGTTTAGAAGTCCCTGATATGTTTGTGTTCACCATGCACACTGTTCAATCGTCATAACACAAACATATCAGGTACTTCTAAACTGTTTGCTCTGCTTTTGTTTATTACTTTGTATTACCATTATATATTTCTTTTGTTTTGACAGAGCGACCTTCATATGCTCCACCCCCGGCCCCGGCCCCCACAACGGTAAGGAAAATAAGACTATGAAACTGTTACTGAGTGATATAAATGTTTTCTATGTGTTGGGCATCAGTATTATGCCACTATGTGGGCCCTAGCTTATACGTGTCTTTACATATTTATTATATAAGCCTAGTTAACTTTTAAAACTTCTGTTTTAAATGAGCTGTTACCCTTTTCAGTATTGACCTTGTTCTAAAGAAACTTGTCTCTGGACAGATTTAATACTTGTTAATGTTCCCATGAACCCAGAACTTTTTCTGAGAGGCAACAGAGAAAGATAAAGTTGGTAATTCATATATATTCCTTAACCCAAAAAATGGATGTGCGCTAATTTTAAACACATTGTATGTGAGTTAAAATTAGGTGTTTTGTTTTTTTCCCCCCATGGGCAAACTTTTTTTTTTCCCCTTAAATTATCAATTTTTTTATATGAAACAAATCTTCATGCCTGCTTTCTTTTCATAAACTTACATCTTGTTTGTCAGCTATGTGTTTCATCTTGTATATGTGTGTGCTTGCTCCCTTTCTTAGTGAATTCAGCTGATTATGAAGCTATTCCTGCTTAAAGGAAATTTCTAATTTTATTAGCTACTTTTTCTATTTATTGTCACCTCCCCTAAGTTTTCCCCTAAGTCTATTTTCATAATTTGTCCTATTCCTTAAACTGGGTGCACACAATTATGCATACTTGCGATGCAATGGCACTTGCAATGGCACTGATTACTGCAAGTCCTGATTCACATATACACACTACCAATTAAGCAGAAGATCTAAGATCACTGTTTTTCCTTCAGTGATAATGTTTTTTAGGACATTCAGTATGCCAAAACACCTGTTGCAACCTATTTTTACCACAAAAAATCTAAAGCATACGTTATTGTTCCAAAGGGTCTGGATTATTGCATAGGTATGTACCCAGTTTTATAAAAGAATATGGATAATGATGGAAATTAAGGAAACCTTTAGAACTATCAAACTGATTATGACCAGGTTATTTTTAATTTAACTTTGATTGGAAATTTAGAGTCTAGGGAAATTAAATCAAAAGAGTCCAAGGTTTTATAAATATAACACCTTTATATGACTGCCACAATGTGCTAACATAGTGAATAATAGAACATATACAGTACTTTCATACAATTTCAAACTACACAAGGTGCTTAATATAACCGGTTTATTATAAAATGTTATGTATAATCATAACATCGCGTCTCATTTAGTGTCTGTAACAACTGGTACAGTATTGTTGGTTAAGTGTATCAGAAACTGTAAATTTAAATGAAGTTTTTGTGAAGTGTGTGCTTTTTTCCCCTCTTGCTTTTTCATGCCATATGCAAATCATATTCATTTTGTGATTTTTTTTTTTTGTTTACTTTTTTATATATCTGATTTTATTTTCTTTGTTTGAACTCATTTTTCATTCGTGTTTTTGTCTCATTTGTTTCCATCAGCAAATGCCCAGCACACCAGGGTTTGTGGGATACAATCCATACAGCCATCTTGCCTACAACAACTACAGGCTGGGAGGGAACCCAGGCAGCAACAGCAGGGTAACGGTAGGAGATTGAAATAATGTGTGACCTGAGGCGATACAGGACAGACGGAACTGGGGATTGTGTATTCAGATGAGTCTGGCCTGCAGTTATCTCTGCAAAGACATTGCCTGGATAACTGTGCCGTGTGCCTAAATGGTGTTTACAGTCCTCTAAAAGTGGCTTGAGCCTGCCATAGCGAATTGATTAGTGTCTCTCTACTTCTTTAGACTGTATTTGGTTGTGTATACTTTAAATAGTTATTTGGCAACACTCTGTTATTGCAGCAACCAGTCGTCCAATAACCTAATTTACATGATGGCTTTTACCTTCTGATCATGACAGTTCAAATACAAGCTTTCTAAGTAAATGACATTTAGCTGGTTATTTCTGTATAGTCTGATATTTATAGCTTTCCTGGCCTCTGTCCCTTTCCACAATCCATTTCTTGAGGTTTTCCTCTAAAGCTTTAATGAAAGGCCGTCTGCCTTGAAAAATTATTGTCAATCTGCAAGGATCGAGGGACTTAGTTATATCCGGTTATAATTTAGCACCAAATAAAATAGATGAAACAGTAGGAATAATTCAGTAGTTGCCGTTGCATAGACACTGGAATACAGAATCTTATAGGTGTATGTTAATGGCTGAAAACACAACCTTACAAAGCAATAAGCTGTACAGTCAAGACTTGCGCTTACTCCATCAGATGATTTGAGTATAGATTTGTGCATGAAATACAACAGTTTTTCATTCTAGCCCCATGCTGTGCTCTTTTTATTATTTGTTAACAGGCTGTTTTATAGCGCCAGCATATTTCATAGCACTTTACAATTTGAAACAAATCTAAATCAAACTGGTTGTCTACGAGGGCCCTCTTGTATGTAATGGCATTTAGACTGTATTTGTCTTAAAAGACAGTTCAGAGGCAAAAAGAAAACCTAGGCAGCAAGCTTGTTAAGAAGGGATTATTGTAGCGCTGCCAACAGAAATTAAGAGGTGGTTATTTTTTGGTGGGAGGTTTAGCTCTGTTTTTGCAAGATTAAGTTTGAGAATGCGGGTAGACGTCTAAGATGAAATGGAAGAAAGACATTGTAACGGGCCAAGACGGTTAGTAAGAGCTCAGGAGTGGATAGGTAAATTTGTGTATAGTCTACATACACATTATTAGCTGTCCAAGGGAACTGGTATAGATGGAGAAGAGCAATGAAAAAAGGCTAAGGAGCTTGAAGGTTACACCTGGGCAAAACATGTTGATTTCAGGGGGAGTCAAGGTAATTGTACTCTTTGCATGCAGGGATATATCTTTAAATTGCTTACTGCACTCAGATACTGACCAGCTTTACTATCACACTTATTTAGACTTGGGATAGGAAACATCACCTCTCAACTCTAATACTGTTTGCAACAGATGTAACATGACTCCCTTACAATCAACATGGTTTAGCCCAGGAGTAACTTTCCTGTTATTTTCAAGCTTCTTCTTAAGTCTGAATCAGTCTTTATAAAGGAAGGACATAGGAGGTAGATCTAGTAAAGGTAATACTGAAAGAATGATTAGATAAGGATGTGAACCAAAAAAAGGCTGTGGTTCCAAAACCGGTAGGCCTCAATAATTTGTTTCAGGGCACCCAAAATAATTACTGAGCCGACTTTTTTTTTTTTTTTTTTTTTAAGTATAAGGCGCATTCTCTCCTGCGTTATCTGAGTTCTTTGCTGGTCAAGGTACTGGACTTGCATAAAAAGAGGTTATGCTGTCGGCATAGTCTTTCTCCATGCAGTACTGTCAGCATAGCACTGCTTCTCTCTCTCAGCAACTATTGTTCACTGGCTGGACCTGGACTCGCAGAGGGGTTACAGAGAGAGAGAGAGAGGTGGGCTGTGCTACGGTGTGTCTAATTCCACTCTTTAACTTTCACTTATCTTTTTATCACGTCATCGGTCTTCCTGTGTCTCTGCAGCATGATGTTCTCTTCATCTGCTATGAGCAACCCATACTGACCAGCAGTTGATGGACAAGCTAAAGGTTCAGGCAGCAGATGCTGTGAGTCCAGTGCCTGTCACTGCACAGGAGATGCAGGGGGAGAGAAGCTCTGCAACTACTGTGTGATGATCAGCCCTGAACTCCGAATCTGTAGAGAGAGAGCCTGGACTATGCTGTCAGTGCAAAACAGCCTTACTTCCTGCAGCTCCCATGCACAGTTCCACCTGGAACAGCGGCACATTTTGGGAACAGTTGACCAAGGGATTGTAATATTTTATAGAGCAGAATGACTAAAGCAACAGGGGCTTTTTATATAACACACAGTGCAGAGTTACGTAAATATTTTGATTCATATACAGGTCATAGAAGGAATTTCATTTAACAATCCAGTCAAAATACACAACTGTGCCTCTTTCTTTACCTAGCTAAAAAAGGTGACACACACACACACCTTAATATATCTTTCTACTGTCCCTTATTTGTTTATAACCTCATTGATCCAAACACATATAACACGTTTCATACATAGCCCCCCTCCCCCAAGTACACTGGTTGTGCTGGTCTAATGCTTAGCAAATTAACTGATTAACAAAAACAAAAGAATAAGAGAAACTAAAAAGAGAGGAGTTGAAGCTACTTTAATGAGCTGATCTGTTTACATCCTTTTGAGGTGTGACATTTGTTAAATTGCAGTCGCCAAATAGTAAACTTTATTTTCTCTGTATTTCTTTCAGGCTTCATCTGGCATTACTATCCCAAAACCCCCAAAGCCTCCAGATAAGCCCTTGATGCCGTACATGAGATACAGCAGGAAGGTGAGTGATGGGTCTGGGTACTGGGAGGTGCAGCTTTCTGTGTCCCCATGAAAATCTTCTTAAAAGCCCCATAATTCCCATAGAATAAATCTAGAATAAGCTTTGAATGTAGAAGAAATCTTTAGACCTATTAGTAATAAAAAAAAAAATACTTTCCGCCACCCTTAATGTCTCTGAATAGGTCTGGGACCAAGTGAAGGCTTCCAACCCTGACCTTAAGTTGTGGGAGATTGGCAAGATCATTGGTGGGATGTGGCGAGACCTAACCGATGAGGAGAAGCAAGAGTACTTGAACGAATATGAAGCTGAAAAGGTACGAGGAATTAGTATATAGAAAACAGACCAAAATCCCAATAGAGCCTCAGTTGCCACTCCGCAGGCTTTTGCCACTGTTTCCTCTGAAGTGTGAGGGTTGACTCTGCTGTTCACTAGGTCCCAGGCTGGCTGTTCACTTTAGGTTAAGGGGAAGACCTTGCTTTTATTATTCAGTTGTAGATGCCCAAAACCAGTAGTAGTTATTCCTGGCAAAACTTTAAAGGAACGTTATACTCTTAGGTTTTTAGACATGATTAGACCCATTATTTTTAATCTGTTGGTAATTTTGGTTGGTCACAGCACAGGTTAAAGGTAACCATTGCACAGGCATCTTCAGGAAGGAGTTGTGATCCCTTAGGTCCAGATAAAGACTTCTGCAAATTTCATCTGTTCCGTACGGACTGATCGTCATTTGGCTGATTTCACAATGTGCATCTGAACAAACTGATCGATGATTTTTCAGTATGTTGGATCCATGCTTCCTACTAATGGCATTTCTGACGGGGTTGGGCATTACCGTGTTTTTGTGTTATCAATCAACGTCAGATCTACCGTTGTTTTGGAAGGTACTGGTGTTGGAACTCCATGCGTGTGTGAGGGAGTGGTTATTGAAGTGCTTACATATGTGGGGTCTGAAAACAGATCCTCGCTCATACTTCTAAGAACAGAATACACCAAACTCTGATATCTTGATCCAGTCTTTAGGAAATGCTTTCTCGTCCCAAATGGAAGTCCTGTTGAATTTACTTAGTCCTACAAGTGGAACTTTTATTAAGGCTGTTTTGTCTGGTGCTATTCGTATCCATGTAAATAGACTAATTTAGTGCTTGCAATAAGGAAGTCAAAGAAAAAGGAACAAGCCGGTTATCCCATTGTTGAAGATAAGGTTTATGTAATGGAAATGTGCTGACTATTTTGCACTGTCTTTAAAATATAGTGTTATGCAAAACAAACACTTTCAGGAGTTTAAGTGGAAGCATCTACAATCTTAAATTAGCTTAGTCATGTGGTTGGGGGAGGTATATATTATAAAAATAACATTTGGTAACTCTTGTGGGTTTTACTTTGACCTATTTACTAAGGACACCTCCCTAGCTGGCACAATCATTACTTCTGCCCCCCTGCTCTGTTTTCCCAATCCTTCTTCATTTAATATGAGGACACAAGGCACACCTTTAACATGTTAAACTACCTCTCCTGCCCATGCATCTGTATGGAAGTCTGGATATTGGGGAATTGGATCCATACAGAACTCTTGACACCTGTGAAATTGCAAAGATCTTGTACCTTGCTCCCTTTTTGGAAGTCTGGATCAGGTTCTTAATGCCAATAGTGTATCATTTTCTAGGAATATATTACATTTTGTAAGAAAAAAAAAACACATAATCCCTTGATCAAGAGAAATTTGAATAATATGCTGTTGATTAAGCAAAAAAAGAAGCCGTTGTTGTAACCTCTAGTACTCAGCCTCTTTGCATAGAGAATAAATGAGCAATTTTGATTTTTAGAAAACCAGAAAGTAAAATCGGTGGCAGTATGATTGAAGGGGAAGCAATGCAATAGCTGTTAGCTAGTGTCCGCAGTATTTGTTCTCTGTCCTCTTGGGTTAGTTGTGTGAATAATGTCCATTTGTCAATATTTCATGCCACTGGGATGTTTGAAAGTATGAACTGTTTGAAGTTTGTACTTGTCAGTATATTTTTGAATAAACACAAATGAACAGTGGCTCTTGTCAATGTGTATACTATGTCTCCTTATGTAGTGACAGGTGTGTATTTCATCAGCTTAGACAGGCTAGTGAAATATTTGTAGCAGCCCTCTGCTATACCCTTATTCTTGCTTTGATGTATTTTATTGTGATCCGTTGTACATTACATAGAAACATAGAAAGTGACAGCAGATAAGAGCCACATGGCCCATTCAGTCTGCCCAGTTGTTTATTTGAAACTATACTGACCCTAGTCCCTATTTACTTTTAATATAGTTTGAAATTAAAGTTATTTATCCCAAGCATGTTTACACTGTTTTACTGTGTTAGCCTCAACCACCTCAGATGGGAGAATATTCCACTTATCTATCACCCTTTCAGTGAAGTAATTTTCCGCACAGTTCCTCTGAATCTACCACCCTCCAGTTTATATCCATGCCCTCGTGTTCTATTACACCTCTTCCTTCAAAAAATGCCACCCTCCTCTATCTGGTCACAACTCTTGACGTATTTGAAAGCTGCTATCATATCCCCCCTCTCTCTTCTCTGCTCCAAGCTATACATGTTTAGTTCCTGTAGCCTTTCTTGGTATGATTTGTGACACATGACATGGACCATTTTAGTTGCTCTTCTTTGCACAGTCTCTAATGTATTTGTCTTTCTGGAGATATGGCCTCCAGAACTGAACACAGTATTCTAGGTGAGGTCGTACCAATGATCTATAAAGGGGCATCACTACTTCTCTCTTTCTGCTACTAATTCCTCTCCCTATGCAACCAAGCATCTGACTTGCCTTTCTCATTGCTTTGTTACATTGCTTGGCTACCTTTAAGTCTCATGAAATAATGACTCCTAGATACCTTTTCTCCTCAGTAGTGTCTAATGGAGTGCCATTAATGATATACTGTGCTTTTGGTTTTTTGTGCCCAAAGTGCATAATTTTGCACTTTTTGGCATTATGCTGCAGTTGCCACACTCTTGACCATTCCTCCAGTCTACCTAGATCATCCCTCATTTTGTGTACCCCACCTGGTGTGTGTACCCTGTTACATATCCTTGTGTCATCTACAAAAAGACATATTTTCCCCTTGATTCCACAGGCAATATCACCTATAAAGATATTAAATAGCACTGGTCCAAGTACAGCACCCTGGGGTACTCCACTGGTTACCCTCTGTTGTCTGTCCTGTAACCGAGATCGTATCCATGCAACTATGTTTAAATCCAATCCCAAAGTTTCCAGATTATTTACCAGTCTGCGATTTGACAGTGTCAAAAGCCTTGCTAAAATCTATATGAGCTATGTCTACAGCTCCCCCTTTATCTAATACTTTACTGACCCAGTCAAAAAATTCAATAAGATTTTTGACATGATTCCCCAGTGAATCCATGCTGCTTGTGATCCTGTAAATTACTGGATTTAAGATACTGTACAATTTGTTCCTTTAACAGTGTTTCCATCAATTTCCCTACTACTGATGTTAGACTCACTGGTCGGTAGTTTGATGCTTCTTCCCGACTTCCACTTTTATGCAGAGGGACAACATTTGCTATTTTCCAGTCCTCTGGAATCACCCTAGATATTAGTGACTGATTGAATAGTTCAGTTAATGGTTTTCCAGCACCAGTCTAAGCTCTTTTAGTATCCTTGGATGTATCCCATCTGGTCCCATTGATTTGTCCACTTACAGCTTTGAAAGTTCTTTTAATACCTGCTCCTCCGTGAAAGTAGTAGTAATTGCCCCCATTGTATTAATAGCCTTTCAATTCAAAAGTGGACCCTTCCCCTCTATTTCTTTTGTGAATATTGAACAGAAATACTTGTTAAGATGATCTGCCATAGCCCTTTCACTCTCAATAAGAATTCCACTTTCCGTTTTGAGCCTTACGA
>WWET01001220.1:260560-273536 GCA_011038615.1 Limnodynastes dumerilii
CCTAAACCCTCCCCGAGGTGGCATTATACCACCTCTTTTTACCTAAAATACTCCAGGCAGTCCTTAAAGACCGGCCGGAGGCAATCTGTGCACCAAACTGGTATGTAGACTGCGTAAAGGACCTAATACGCATGCACAGTAGGTCCTTTACTACAGATGCGCACCTAAAAAGCGACTGCTTCTTGGCCACTTTTTGGACAGATCCGATCTTCATGGAAATAAAACCTTCCTATGTCCCTGAGGCACAAAACGAAACCTCAGTGAGGCACGAGCCACTTAAAGCAGAGGTCATCATTGATTTTTCTAGGTCCTAAGGCCTTGTATATACTGTATTCCCATTCATTTATTTTTTTCTTGAATTAAAATATCTACATGGGTTACAGGTGCATACAGTGTAATATAATCATTTCTCATCTAAGGAACTCAGAATTATCCTTTAGACTACTGGTGTCTAAGATTTGGTATTAGAAATTGACTAGAAATGTCTACCATCCGCCTTGTAAGAGGCCACAACAATGTGGACTGTGACTACATGGAATTCATAGATTTGTTTTGCGTGTGTTTTCTTGCTTTAAATAGTGATGTAAAAAAGTGGTTTTGCTGATGTTTTGCCTTTATGAAGAAATCAATAGCCTTTAAATCAAAATACCTATTTTTATTTGTGTTCTCACGAGCATAAGTTTTATTTTCTGCCTGTACGTCTCTGTAATTTGTATATGTGTTATTTATGAGTAAGAATGATGGCATTGTTCTGATGTCTTCTTACCACGTCTCTTCCATCAGCGCAAACTGGAGGCTGAGCTATTGCAGATTGAAGATCGTCACCAGGAAAAGAAGAGAAAGTTCTTGGAAAGCACCGAATCTTTCAATAATGAGCTAAAACGGGTACGTGCCTCTACTGCTAACACATGAGTGGGTTTTTTACATCCGAAAGGCTTTACATGCCTCCTTGCAACTTCTCAATAATATAAAAGTAAGCAAGAATGATTATGCTAATACCTAGCAACTGTTACTGAAGTGTATATAAACACCACACACGCTGTATGGACTGTATATTTAATTTAGTAAACGTAAAAATATATACTTTTCACATGTAGCAGTTTCCATTGTTTCATGGTTTTGGTTTTTTTATTAGATCCATGAAGCTGATCATCCTTTTTATAGATTTGACTTTTGTACAGTGCTGTTATATGTATAATGTAACGTTATAGATTTGCAAGAGCGTAGCGTTCAATTTCTTCTTGGTTTTTGTGACAGCTTTGCAGTCTGAAAGTAGAGGTTGATATGGATAAAATTGCAGCAGAAATAGCTCAAGCAGAGGAGCAGGCACGTAAACGGCAGGAAGAACGGGAGAAGGAAGCAGCAGAGCAAGCTGAGCGCAACCAGAGTGCGGCGGCTGCAGCAGCTGCTGCTGCTGCAACGGCGGCTGATGATGAGCCAGAATCTGCAAAGACTGAAGAAAAGAATGAAGAAGAGGAGATTGCGATGGAGACAGGTATGGGAGAGACTCCAGTACTCCAACAATTTATTTACACAGCTAGTGATGAGTGCAGAATAATTGCTGAAGGCACACACTACATTCAGAAAGATTTGAGTAATTGCCACGATGTGTATGCAATAAAATGGAGTCTTGATCTGTAAATATCAGTGTGCCCTTTAATTTGTATGAATTATTTTGTCTTGTGAGGGGTAAGCGCACATTCCTCGTTGTATTTCTTTTTTTCCATCACACTCCCCTTCCTCCAACATATATAAATAAATGTAGGCTTTTTTAATGCTTATTAAATAATGCGATGCTCATCTGTTTTTGTTGGAGCTCCTTATACTGACGCATGTGCTCTTTGTATTTACATCATTCTCCTGGCAAGCGTTTTATATCTTCAGGTCCTTTACAATGTTTATTTTGCTTTGCTGTAAGCAGGAGTCTGAATTGAGAGCAGTGTCAAGTGAGATAGTTTTTGTTCTATTATTCCTGTGTATCTGGATGAACAGCTTTTCCACACCTTTTCAAATAAAAATGTTATTAGCACCTGAGGATAGCACAGGATAAGAAATGTAGATGTAGAAATGTAATCATTTTTTCATTGACTCTTTCTTATAGACACCCCATCTATACCCCCTCCAGAGGAGACAAGTGAGAGTCAGCAGAATGGAGAGGAGGGTACGTCAACCCCTGAGGACAAGGAAAGTGGGCAGGAGGCAGTGGATAGTACACTTGATGAAGGAACAAGTGATAGTAACACAGGGTCTGAGAGCAACAGTGGAACAGTAGAGGAACCACCTACAGATCAAGCTGCAGAGGAAGGAGACCGAAAAGACTGAGCTCCCGCTTACTGGTGTACAAAAGTAATCAACTATGGGAGACAGTCTGAGATCATTCCTAATTTATGACTTTTGTGTTTTTCCCCTTAACAAAGATAATCCAGTAGGCTACAGATTTCATCTTCCATCTTAATTGTTCCTTGATAATTGTCTCCATGGTGAAGTTGTCAACCGTGCCCTGAATTCTTACCATTCGCTGAGACCTTCAATTGCAGTTTCATAAGAGGATGTAGCTTGAATATGCCTACCTGGAGATGGTTGTCAAGAGGACATTGTAGCCTGAAATCTGCAATCTAATGGATGGTCCTATTCATACTTTGTCAGGACTAAATGAATTGTGCGTCCTGATAGGCAGAGGTCTACACTAGTCCTTCTGTTTCAGTACACAGGCCACAGTCTCTCCCAAGATTTGTGGTGGTTTTAATTCTTTTGGCACAACCAATACTTCATTTTAATCCCCCTGTGCTACAACTTTGTAGTTGAATATCATCTTTATTCAGGTGTGTTATTAGCAAACCTGGTATCAAGTTGTATTTTTAATACTTTTTTTATGAAATGCTAATTAAATAAAAGAATTGACCACTTTGTTTTAGTATGTGTTTACAAGTAAATCATAATGTACACAATTCAGATAACTAAACCTAAGTAATTCTACTTGCTGTTATAATGTGTATAAATTTTAATCGTAGCTAAATCTCTGAGGCGAAAGATACTGGACCGGATTCACAGATCTGTGTATACTACGTGCACGTTGTTACACACACAAGCAGCAAGCAACCCCTTGCCCGGACGTGTTTTTAATGACTTCCATCTCCATAGAGCACTCTTAACTGTACGTGTGTACTTACATGCGCGTATGTTACTTATGTACATGCATATTTATCTAACCGCGCCCTCCAATGCCCATGTAAATGCTTTCCCCCCACCCACTTTCACGTAACTTCTACTGTATGGATAAAAACCACGCCCCTCTGTACATATGTCCCTAAGTGCGATTCACAAGTCTGTGCTTAAATACTACGTTCTTTGCATGGAAAAAGTGCCATCTTTGTTTTTCTTTTAAATACAATGGGGTAGATCCAGAACTACGTCTTTTAGACCGCATATACGCAATCTACGCATCGAAACGATACGCAGCCTACGTACAATAGCTACTACGCATGCGCAGTAGCTATTGTTCATTGAATTACGTCCGTCTATGGCAGACGGACGTAGTTCTGGATCCGGCCCAATGAGTATAAAGTGCAAGAGTGTCACCGGCACTGTGACGTCAATGTACTTTAGTTGCTTTTTCATACATACAACAGACATGGACCCACCACTGCATAAGAAATATAATCTAAAAGCAAATTTTGCTAGCTCAAATGTTCATTTGATTTACACTCATGCAGCATTTTTGATAGGAAGTTATAAAACCTTAAAGCTGCCCAATAGCTTCATTCATTGTTTCATTACAGGATGGAAAGATTTAAAAGAAAAAATATGCAGGTTTTTTACGTTCCTTCAACTGGGCCTGTGAATTGATCTAATTGTTTTTGTCCATGAAATGGTGAGCTCCTGCAGCTATTCAATGCTCACTGTATTCCTGTCGCTTTGCCAGATTCTAATTATGCTGGGAACTTGCTTTTTACGAGCGGCGTGCCTTCATAAATAGTGGTGATGTTTTATCTGGCCAAAGATAAAGGGTAGTTTTATGAGTAAATTGTTTAATGCCTTTTAAGACGGGTTATTATAGTTTATACCTTACTTACGCTCTTTGGAAAAAATAACACAAATTTAAATTTGCTAAGAAACTAGCATAAAAAAGTTTATTAATTGTATTATTATTTACATAGTTTCAATTGTATTTGACAAGTCTTGCTCCTCTTCCTACAGAACAGCTGATGATGAATCACTCAAAGGCTCCACATGGTCTATTTATTTATTTGTTTTTTTAATTCTTTATATGTCCTTTAGCTTTTTTTAAAGGTAGATGGTAATAAATCTATAATTTTATAAACTAATGGCTTTATGAAGCTCAACCTATTAATGTTGTCGTTAAGTTGTTGGGGAAACATTCATATAAAGTCTTGGACGTTATTCTACACCCATGCCATGAACAAAGAAGAAAAGAGGAAAAGAAGTTTTTCACAACCAGCAAAGGAAAGGGTTCTTCACAGTAAGGATGTGGAATTCACTGCCAGAAAAGGTTGTGATGGCAGATTCACTGGATATGTTTAAGAAAGGATTAGATACATTTTTAGCAGAAAAGGACATTCAGGGTTACCAGGACCGCTAATTTAAATAAAGGACAGTAGTGGAGCAAGGGAGAAATGTATGTATTGATTTATCTTAGGATTGCAACAGTTTTGAGGTTGCTTTATATGGATTAACTTCAAATATAAAGATAGGGATCACAGGAGATCCAAAATAGGTTGAACTTGATGGACTGTTGTCTTTTTTTTCAACCTCATCATCTATGTAACAGATGTATGCAATCTGCAACGTTGTTCAGCTATTAAGTTGCACACTGATGTTTCTCTGTTCACAACAGAAGATCTATATTGCCAGTAAATCTTAGTCCGAATTTGAGGAAGGGTGTCAGAATGACCTACTTAGAAAAAAGCTGTTTGCTCCCAGCCAGTTCCAAACTGGCTGGAGTTATGAAGAATGGAAGCATGCATTTGGGCACTATAATGTATTAGCAATTTAGGGCCTGAATCAGAGACTGAAGAGCGGAAAGTTACTCCTGGGCTAAACCATGTTGATTGCAGGGGTAGTCAAGTTAATTGTATTCTTTGCATGCAGGGATATATCTATGAATTGCTTACTGCACACAGATACTGACAAGCTTTACTTTTACACTGTTCTTTAGACTTTGTCTGGGAAACATCACCTCTCAACTCTAATACTGTTTGCAACATATGAAATGTACCCTGCAATCAACGTGGTTTTGCCCAGGAGTAACTTTCCTCTCATTTTCACCTGCACTGATTAACAGTGTTTGCCAACCCTGGTCCTTTAGGAACCACTAACAGTCCATGTTTTCCAGTCCTCTGCACAGAACAAGGGATATAATGAGTACCACCTATGGATGTCAGTCACTAATGAATACACCTGTGCTCCAGCAAGGAGACCTGGAAATCATGCACTGTTAGTGTTCCCTGAGGACCAGGGTTGGGAAACATAAAATAGTCATTGTGTTTAAATGAATTGAAGATGAAGTTCTAATCAAAAGTATTAAAGTATTAAACAGAGAAGTTTATACTAACTGAAGTGGTGACAGTAACAAAGGTAACCTACGGTAAGAATATATGTTTGTGTGCTTTAGTTGTAGCACTAGACCACAGTGACACACAGGTATGTGCCATTCATTATACAACTGGATTTATTGACAAGAGGCTACTAATTTTGCAAGATGTGGAGTATGGCATCTATTAACCATCAGCCACACCAGTATGTGCAAAATTATTACTCACTGCACAAACAAAGGATCATGTCTAACAAATCTCTGAATTTAATTAAATTGATGGCTATGCCAATTGATAAAGGTGAGGGTGTAAATATGAATTTTGCACATTACCACTTAAAATTTTATAGATAAACTGAAAATCTAGGGATCTAAGACAAATAGTACTAACAATCACCTAAAGAATAGACATAGAATTGACAGTTATAATATACACAGGATGGAATCTTTAAATGAATTGTTATTGCAGCACCCTTATAATCTGGCCTTGGTGTAGCATTCATTAATCTCTACTGGGGACACGTCTTGATATACAGGCAATACTTCATGACAACGTTGTATAATGGTGTGCCATGTATGTGACCAGAGTTATTACGGCAATAGATCATAGAAATGATCAAGGCTGTACTATACTAGAGTGTTCAAGAGACAAATATAAGACATGCTGAGGGAGAAAGAGGCGATACTTTATCATTGTGCATTGTATAGGAAGAATTAGAAGCAGAAATGAGGTGTTGTCACTATTTGTCACTAATGATATATTTATTCCCAGAGGCTTTATCATAGGACCAGATGCAGACTTGCATCTGCCCCCTGTTTTTCTTAATTGTAAGAATGGATTTAGGCCATGTTTGTGTTCTGCATATTTGCACTCATCCCTGCTTCCCCATCAGAGCACAATCCATCCTGTTCAGGCTTCCAGCACGTGAGCCGTGTTGGGCTTGACTGGTTATTGTATGGTATAGGTGTGCGACGCAGTGCGTACCACTCCAGGCTTCCGAGCCAATGCCATGTTCCGCACACACGAGTCTGAAAACTTAAGCTAGACATATTTGTCTTTTCTAAACTACTTATACTACTATAAAAATGTACTAATGGGATCACTAAAAATTGCTAAAAAACCCTGCAGCAAGCTCCCCTACCCTAGAGTGTCCATAAAAACTCTAAACAAGGAAATAAAGGGAGGGGGAGAGCAGCGCTGGGCAAAATTAAAAGTGATACAAATAAACTGTACATAAATCAAGAGATATAGTATATCCTAGTGGCATACAGGTGAATGTAGGCTAGTTTATTAAATGGTGTTCCACATTAATGTCCAAAATGAGTTCCTCCTAAGATAGTAATGGGTTAAATATGTGCCTGTGTCTCAGTTTGGATAATTTAAGGGAAGAAAAACATATTAGAATGAGTAAAAGTACAAATCCAGATTAAATAGATCCAAATAAAATTATACACTTTACTGCAATTCATAAAACACATGTATATTTGCGGAACAAAACAACCCAGTACAACATAAATAAAAACAATCCCCTACCAAATGGTCCGTAATGTCTATTGAACGAACTGCAATATTGGGCGTCCTGGCAGCGGGTGAAAAATAGTATGCCGAGACACTGGTGGAGAGAGTTCGGTCAGCAATTTGGCAGGATCCTTGACGCGTTTCGGGGCTCAGGCCTTTATCAAAAGTCCACCAAGTTTTCCTTGGTGGTAAGATTGGGTTTAGGCCATGTTTGTGCTATGCACATTTGCACTCATCCCTGCTTCCCCATCAGACTTCCAACAGGTGATCCGTGTTGTGCTCACAAATGGGTGTGACTCACTACTGTTCCCTTTATCCATTTATCAGTACAGAACAAGCAATTTTACATTCTAACACTGGGGGAAGGCATTGGTCAAATCGAACTACTCAAAAATAGTAGGTACGTCCTTTTATTATTTCATGGAATCACAATGCAATTTTTCAGGAATAATTAAACTTGGCAATTCAACATTCTCTAAAATAGCGTCCAAAATACCTATAAAGCGTTTTTCTTAATTACAAATAAAAAACAATCAGTACTATAAAACCAGCTACCGTAACATACAGCCCTGCATTTAGGTGCAACCATGAACAGGCCTGTATTTGGGGGCCCCCATCCCTCCTCAATAGTATGTTGCAGGGTCCCTGAACCTTGGGGCCGGTCACAGTTGTCCTCCTTGTCACCCCCCCGTCGCTGGGCCTGACCATGAATAAAGTATATATGTAGTATGTATAGTACAGTGTGGTCTGCATTAGTTGCAGTAAGTACATTGAATAATGGATTATGCAATCTTATGCTCCTTAGTGGCAGTTTTATGAGTGTGAACTCTTCATTTTCTGATTAAATTCTGCTGACAGCATATGTGAAGCTAATCACTAGAGCATGTAAATCTGTGTGTAAGATGTCAGTGATTGTTTGCAACAGCAAATTAACGACAGTCATGTCATTAAAAGCACAACAAATAGTAATTAATGCAGTCGTGTCCTTAAATGCTTCTCGAGAGAGAAGACAAATCTCTTTATTTTGTCTGCTCATATGAAACATTTAACAGTTTCAGGGAGATTAGAGGTAATCTTTTGTCACACCTGTAAGAGAACATATTGAGACATTGAGTTTTTCACATGAAACCACAGAGCTGGTTTCTTTTTGTACCATTGCAGACGTCTGGCACTGTGCGTCTAAATGGAAAAGGTTGGAGAAATAGGAGATTTTAGGTTGGGGTGGGCAAGAGGTTGTTTTTATTTACAGCAGTCCTACAGAATTACAGGGCATCTCCTGCTCTCCCGGACGTGCTCTTACGGACGTGCGTCTTTAGTTACGACAGCGTAGCGGGGAGTGCACGCCCCACGCAAGGTAGTAAAATCTTTTTTCCTACCTTAAAACTTACAACTTGTCATAATGGGCCTTCCCCCACCCTGCTCCCTAATTTAAATGCCAATATCCGACTATATGGCCGAGATACGGCAGACGTAAACAGCTGGCCGGCCCCTTTAACGTACCGGCCAGCGTGTGTAACTAACGTAACATACGCCGGCCGATATGCTAGCGTAGTTATGATGTGCACACACGCACATCATAGCTGTGAGGGGAATTACGTACGCAGAGTGCGTAATTCCTCTGGCGTCCGCAGCCACAGAGATGAAAGCTACAAGTGACTGGTTGTTCCTTCACCTTGTGTGCACACCCCTATCTTCAATCTGTGCCAATTAACTTGAAAAAAAAAACAAATAAAAGTGTCCTTCTGATACAAAAGGGAAACCTGTTTTGTATTATTTGGGACTGATTCAGAGCCTTACCCAAAGCTCAACGCCAAACGCAACTTATTAGAAGCTCTGACGTAATCCTGAGGAGAATGCAACTCTAAATCCGTAAGCAAGTACGACAGATGGCATATGGACAGCCAAGTATACACACACACACAACACACAAACATATATATATATATATATATATATATATATATACACATATGTTTGTGTGTGTGGTGGATCTGCTCTCACAAATAGTGTACATGTTTTTTGGAAGGGAAGCTCACCCCCATGAACCACAATTGTTAGAGGTCGGTACTTCTGTTTGAACCCTGTGTAGTAAGTAACTAGTGGTGATATAACAGAACATGGGGCAGATCCAGAACAACGCTTCTGTGCGAATGTACACATGGCAGACACATAAAATCATGTTTTTGTATGTACTGTGCATGCGCACGACAGATAATACGCTACGTTGCATAACGTAAATGTGAGCGTATGGGTCATTTACATATTTTCTGCGTAAATTCGTATGTGTGGGCGTGCCAATTTTACGTGTGGCAAAACTACATCTAAAATACGCAATGTAGGCGGGGGTTTTCATTTAAAGTGTACAGTATGGGCGTGCTTAGCTGCGTAAGTCCGTGTTGCCCATCCGTACGTGTGCGGATGATAACGGTTACGCGTCCAAAAGTTAAGGTAGGGTTTGAAAAGCGGAACTCGCTGAATAAGCACATACATTTTTCTTAATAATGTATCCATAATTAATTATTTGAAGAGTGTATAGAAGGTACGCACGCGTAAATACGCTACGCTAGTAAACGGATTGCAAGCGGAATTCTGGATCTACCCCCATGTCTCTAACCATTGGAACTATATATATATATAATATATATATCTGTGATGCTATGCTATGCTTGGTGGTACTGAGGCTGCCAGCGTTACGGGATCATCTGAGCTATGTTACTTTATTTCTTGTGGGACTATTGATGTGTTTATAATGGAGCTACTTTTTGTTTATTATTGTATTAAGACTTTTGTGACTGTTTTACATTCACCTTTTATTGTGCTGCTTTGTGTTGGACTACAGCAATTTTTTTTTACTGCAAATCATAAGCAGCATTTCCATGCCTTGGTGCTGGTGCAAATGTTTTTAGACAGTGCATGCTTACAGCCAGATCGGCTTGCATTGTGTGAGCATACCCTTACTGTACTTTGACTATGTTCCTCCACATCTTTCCTTGCTTTTGTGTCTGGTTCACTGTAATTGTGTGCACAGCTGTTATGGCCAGCACAGTGGAAAAGAACCCAGAGATATGACACTCAGTTGAATGTATATATGGCTCGGGATGAGGCCCTTTACGTTCAGCATTAAAAACTCCTGTGACATTAAACAATAATTACTGTTTTGCATTGAACATTTAAAGAATGTACATTTACAGTAAAACAGAATAAATATGACAAGTTACTGTACAGGGTGTGAATACAAAAGGGGAATTTGATGCTATTTCTGAGACAGAGAAAACACACGCATATAGAGAAAACACATGCATTTAGATATTTGTGATCATTATTCCATGTGCTTTTATTGAACATTATCACCATCTAGTGGAGAAAATATATATACACAGCAAATGGAAGCAGTAAAAAAAATGTGGTTATTCAGGGAAAAAAAGCTATTTCTTCCTACAAATACATCTGTTTTATGGGACTGCACAAGGTTTAGTGAGACAATGGGCCTGATCCAGACCTACGCTGGTGTGCGCAGCGTATTATCGCCGAACGTACCACCGATGCACGGCAATAGGCACTTCCCTTGCTTGTACCTAGTTTAGCTTCCATACGCTCGGCAAACCCTACCCTAACTTTTGTGCTCGTTCCCGCGGCCGTCCGTACGTTCATTGCGTATAAACGAAGCTTAGCACGCCCATACTGTACAATTTAAATGGCTCCCCCGCCTACATTCCTTAACTCCAGCGTCCGTACTGTACTAACTTCGTACTATAAACACACCCCGTTGTCGTAAAAAACGCAAACAATACAGGCGCCAGAATCGCCGCTACGAAAAGATGTTTGGTACGACCGGAAGTTGTCATTATGGCACTGGCACATGCGCAGTGCGTTTTTTTCTGCAGTTTTTACGCTTACAATCATCGCATGCGAGAGTAGGTCTGGATCAGGCCCAATATGAGTAATTACTGATTATGATGTGTGCAGTAATCTAAAAATGCAACAATAAGATTACATTTTAGATACTATTTTACAATGAACATGAGTGGTTATGGCTACATTTTCTGTGGTGTCTGATTTAGTGGAAGTCCATAAAGACTATGTAACCATTCTAAGCATTTGGAAAGTAGTCTCACCACCTAGATGCATTTTATTGCAGAAAACCATTAACGCATGTATATAAAATAACCTACATCAGTGGTTCTCAAACATTTTTTGTGGAGATCCCAACAGTCCCAGAGTGGTACAAATTAATAGAATTTTGCAGGACAATGGGTTTTTCCGCCCCTACCCTCTTCCTCTACCTGCTTCACTTCATCTCTTTTCCCTTTACTTGTTCCTCATATCAACATTATTCCCTTCTGCAGACGTTCACACTCTTCCTTGGGAAGACTCGGAAGAGAATTTTGAAGTAAAACGTAAAGGGGTGCTTACAAAGAAAGTGACGGAAGATAAGAGCCACATGGCCCATCCAGTCTGCCTGGTTGTTTATTTAAAATTATACTGACCCTGCACCCTATTTTACCCTCAATTTAGTTTCAGATTTAGGATATCCTTATATTTATTCCAAGCATGTTCAAAACTGTACTACCTGAGATGGGAAGTTATTTCACCTATCAACCACCCTAAAGAAATTTTTCAGCACATTTCCCCTGAACCTATCAGTTTATATGCATGTCCTCGTGATCTATTACAACTCTTCCTTTGAAAAATGCCACAATCTTCTAGCTGGTAACAACCCTTGATATATTTGAAAGCTGCGATCTTATCCCCCGTCCCTTCTCTGCCTAGAGAGTAACACATCCCATAAACCATTCTAGTTGCTCTTCTTTGCACAGTCTCTAATATATTTAGGTCTTTCTGGAGTTATAGAATTTAGGTCGTAGCATTGATCTATAAGAGGTATTATTATTGCTCTCCTTCTGCTACTAAGTCATTGCTTTGTTACATTGCTTGGCTATCTTTAAGTAACTTGAAAAAAAGACTCCTAGATCCCTTTCCTCCTCAGTAGTTTCTAATGTAGTGCCATTAATGATATATTGATCTTTTGGGTTATTGTATCCCAAGTGCATGATTTTGCATTTTTGCCATTAAACTGCAGTTGCCACACTCTTGACCATTCATCCAGTATACCTAGATCAGTGTTTCTCAACCTCGGTCCTCAGGGACCCCTAACAGTCCATATTTTCTAGGTTTCCTTAAAGAATCACAAGTGATATAATGAGTACAACCTGTGGAGCTTTTAAAATGAATACACCTGTGCTCCAGCAGTGAGACCTGGAAAACATGCACTGTTAGGGGTACCTGAGGACCGAGGTTGAAAAACACTGACCTAGATCATCCCTCATTTTCAGTACCCCTCCTGGCTTGTCTACCCTGTTACATATCTTTGTGTCATTTACAAAAAGGCATATTTTCCCCTCAATACCACAGGCAATATAACCTATAAAGATATTAAATAGGACCAGTCCAAGTACAGAACCCTGGAGTACACCACTGGTTACCTTACCATCCCCAAAAGGGATTCCATTTACTACAACTCTGTTGTCTATCCTGTTACCAAGATTGTATCCATGCAGGGTATCGTAAGGCTCAAAACGGAAAGTGGAATTCTTATTGAGAGTGAAAGGGCTATGGCAGATCATTTTAACAAGTATTTCTGTTCAATATTCACAAAAGAAAGAGAGGGGAAGGGTCCACTTTTGAATGGGAAGACTATTAATACAGTGGGGGCAATTACTACTACTTTCACTGAGGAGCAGGTATTAAAAGAACTTTCAATTCTTATTGAAAAGGGCTATGGCAGATCATTTTAACAAGTATTTCTGTTCAATATTCACAAAAGAAAGAGAGGGGAAGGGTCCACTTTTGAATGGGAAGACTATTAATACAGTGGGGGCAATTACTACTACTTTTACTGAACTGAG
>WWET01001220.1:276470-288710 GCA_011038615.1 Limnodynastes dumerilii
GGGCGTGCCGATTTTACGTTAGTCCAAATTACGTGTGAAATACGTGAAGTAGGCGGGGGGTGGTATTTAAAGTGTACAGTATGGGCGTGCTTAGCTGCGTAAATTCGTTCAGCCCATACGTACGTGTGCGTATGACTGCGGTTACGTTGGAAAAAGTTAAGGTAGGGTTTGGAAAGCGTATCTTGACAAAATACGTCCATGCAAGGGGTGTGCCGAGGGGAGTGTATCGAATTTACGCGCACGAAAATACGCTCCATGAATAAACGTGCGGCAAACGTAGTTCTGGATCTACCCCAGTGTCAATAAAGTGAAGTTGTGAGGAGTATAAGGAAGATAACAGAGGTGACAGTTAGCAGAGACAGGTTAAAGGGGAAAAGGTTTTGAGTGAACACCCTGCTTCTTATTAAGAGAAAACAGTTCCTCAGAGAAGACTTTATTGTATCAAATGTCTACAACTGAAGGACATCAAAACTGTTGTGTTAGGAGTAATTTCATAATTATATATGCAAATAGTTAATTTTAGGTATTACATTAGTGATGATTTAGTATATAAAAATAATAATGGTCATATTTTTTGTCTGATATTTAGGTGTAACATTAGTAACCATAAGAGTGAGTCATTTAATAAGTAACTGTAGCTTGTTAAGAGTCATTTTCTGGACTGTTAATTCCAAATTGAAATTGTTTTATATATTCTCTGATTGCAACTGACTTATATATTTTGCTTGCCAGTATTTCATCTGATACGTTAAACAAACTTGATATTTCTTGATTGTGACCGTGATATATGCTTAGTTATGACTGTATAAATTTGTCATATTGGTGCCATCGTGTAAAAATTGCTATTGTTAAGAATTGCTCATTTTCCTTGTTTCACTTCGTGATTGAACTAAAGTTTTCTGCTTATCCCTAAATAAATTTAATGAGTAAAGACTAAATATTTATTAAAACAATTTATTTTATTAAACGCTGTTGAAAGTGTTTCTGAGTTTTCTTACGTTGCTTACACCTCTTTGCAATCCACAATCCACCATACCATCATAGAACCTGTAGCCCATACCACTCGGGTATCACACAGACCTATAAATTTAGCTGTACGGTGGGCAAAAATTTGACCCGGGGAGCATGTTCTGTGCCTTCTACGGCATGTACTTGGCAGAAAGCAGTTCACAGAGTTGCAACATTCTATATACATACACACACACACACACACACACACACACACACACACACACATATCTTATATAAAGTTAATAGGCCTCTTTGTTTGTCTATCTGTCTGGCTATGCTTTTGGACACCCCTGCACACACTGGGATAAAACCAATGCGAGTTGACCAGGTTTGCTACTTTTCATTGCTTCCCTCTGAAGGATCCCAGAGGGAAGAGTAAGAGGCTCTAACAAGGCGGGGCTTGATGATACAATTTATGCAAATCATGTCCCAAAGCCCACCCTTCCTGACCAGCAATGGTAATTTTATTTCTAGGGATGAGGGTGGGGCTACATCATCAGGGATTAGGAAAAGTAGTGTTGCTAGGCAGAGGGGCAGACTTTGAGGCATAAAATCACCCACTCCCGGAGATTTGCAGGCTCTTCTGGGATTTTGACAGAACTGACTGAATTTTTTGAGTCTCCTAGATATTCTAGGAGAGTCAGCAATCCTGACTGGTGATTTGAGTTAATATGGATCAGAGATCGGCTAAAACTGGCCAGATACCTGTGTTTTTGTCTTGTTCAAAAAAAGTCAAGGTTTAGAGGCAGAAGAATAACTCCAAAAACAACAAATGTCAACTAATGTAAATGAAAAGTGCTCTTTGTACTGTATAACTAGACCAAACTGGTATTTTCACTTAAAGCACCACAATCCAAAATAAAAGTAATGCAGGGCTGAAAATGAAAGTAAAGCTGGTCGATGAGTTGGAGAGATGGTTATATATATGTCTAATTGCACTAGTCAGACCAGCTGGGTCACACATGAACAAATTCCCTGAGACAGACCTCTCAGGGAATTTTCTTTCAAAGCTTAAACATGATCTACTTGGTTAGAAGATGCTAGTTAAGTGCTTGCCACTTTTGATGCCATATAGTAAGTAGTCAATAACAAACTGATAAGATAATTTCAATAACATAAATTCATAGTTGCAAGCTCTCCCTGAATATCAGGGAGCCTCCCTGAAGATTGGGTGATCTCCCTGACTCCCTGAAGTGGTTGGTAATCTCCGTGATTCTAATTTCATCCATTGAGGTCTATGGAGATGACCAATTTCATGGAGGCCAAGATGTAATGAAAGAATCTTGTTAATCAGCTGCAGCGTCACTTTTAGCTTTTCTATAAAGATAGTAATGAAAGTATTCACTGACAATTTAATAATCAATAAATACTGACATTTTTATTGTAAAATAGTTTTCCTGGCAGTGCTAGATACACCTATGGGTGGAGCTATTCATAGGACACACCTCTTTGGTGCTACAGGACACACCCCTTTGGTGCAACACCTTGATAGTGCTCTTACAATCTCCCTGATATTCATTTGCAAAAGTAGGCAACCATTGCATTAATTTAGCTTCAATTATTAAAAAATTATATTTTAGAATAATTTTATTATATTAAAATCTCACACTTCCATTATTTCATTAACTTTTTATTATCATGTATAGAAGTGGGGCAGAATTGTGAAATATACAGGCATTTCCTGTGTGATGTGCTTGTGGTTACAACCTCAGTGTATAACAGACCAGTATATTTTCACTTTTCGTGACCACATACATTTAAAACCCCTGTTTCTTCACACTTGTAACTATTTATATGTAGATTTAACACNNNATTATTGAGAGTTCACAACAGATGATTATTGCAGGTGTTACTTAGTTACATTATTTTGTCACTCATGGATTAATAGGGTGCATCCTTCACCCAAACAAAGTCTGTCTACACTGTGTATATGTGACAATGGGCCTGATCCAGACCTACGCTGTTGTGCGTAGTGTATTATCGCCGACCGTACCACCGATGCACGGCAATATACAGTCCCCTTGCTCGTACCTAGTTTAGCTTCCATACACTTGACAAACCCTACCCTAACTTTTGTGTTCGTTCCCGCGTCCGTCCGTCCGTACGTTCATTGCGTATAAACAACGCTTAGCACGCCCATACTGTACAATTTAAATGGCTCCCCCGCCTATATTCCTTAACTCCAGAGTCCATACTGTACTAACTTCATATTATAAACACCCCTTTGTCGGTAAAAACGCAAAGTCTACGGACGCCCGAATCGCCGCTACGAAAATCAGTGTTTTACTACCGGAAGTTGTCACTAGGCGCATGCGCGGTGCGTTTTTTCTGCCGAATTTACGCTTGCGATCAGCGTTAGCTCGCAAGCGGACGTTGTGCTGGATCAGGCCCAATGACACACGCAGAGGCTATACTGAAGGAATGTCTTGTCAGAATACCTTACATTTTTAATGCCTTTTAAGGATTTGAAGAAATTGATTAAATCAGGGAGGGAAAATCTAAGTGTTCCCCAAACAATTGCAGATTGTGGATGTGTGCCCAGGGGACTCCCTGGTGCGTACCACAGTAGCTGCACATAGCAATGTTCTGACATAAATGCAACATGGAAACTGACAGATACATTTCCCTGTTCAATCATATTAGTTTTAAACACAGTCACAGCAGCTGCCACCTACTACCAGTAACATCACTAAAGTATGCATCCACACTGGTAACTGACCCAGCAAATGCAGCATGCAGACTTTTTGATAGCACTGATCATCCACCATTCAGGGTACTGAGAGGTCTCCTAAACTGATTAATGGATTTCTAGGACTATTCACCAATCAATTTAAAGGAAATGGAAAGCACAGAAAGGGATTACCGGAAAGGTGAATAATTCAAGCGTCTTGCCCAAAATAAATGGGGTCTGGTTTTTAGGTTGGTATCTGGGTTCTAATATTTAATGTTTTGTTGAGTGTGAAGGTCTCATCTGGTCTTCTAATGGAGAAGTTGATTTGGGAGGTTATTTTTTGTGTGGATATCTGATCTGATGACTTGGGGCCGGATCCAGAACTACGTCCTTCTTCCATAGACGGACGTAATTCACTGAACAATAGCTACTGCGCATGCGTAGTGGCTATTGTACGTAATCTGCGTATCGTTTCGGTAGGTAGATTGCATATATGCGGTCTACGTATCGAAACAATAAGCAGATTGCGTACAATAGCTACTACGCATGCGCAGTAGCTATTGTTCAGTGAATTACGTCCGTCTATGGAAGACGGACGTAGTTCTGGATCTACCCCTTGGTTCTGAATAAGTATGCAGCTGAGATGGGAAACCCGGGTGCTATTTTGTATGAGAGGGGGCAGATCTGGATCTTGATGAGGAGCTATATGGGTAAAAGCTGTGGTCTATTTTTGCCCAGAACCTTTTTTTCCAATATGATGAGCTGATATTAAAGTATGCATAGCAGATACCCCCCACTCAAAAGTTTCTCTGTGTGTGCTTCATAGCTATAACGTGCATTGTACTTTTCCGGTGCCCATAGCAGAGAAAGAACGTTATAAGACTGCTTTTATCACCCCCATTTGACTCTTTACTTATAGCAGAATGACTTTCAGACTCTCTAATGCACTTGATCTACTTAATATACAAGTATGGATGAAGATACCTGGAAAGAGAGATAGGAGGTGGCGCAAAGGCGCGTCTCACTGAACATTCTGGTCTATGAGGTGGTGTCAGAAGATGGAAAAAGTCATCCCCACACCCTCTATCAGGTGTTATTTCAAACTTAGTGAAACCTAAGATGCCAGATTGGTGACTATCAACGTTCCCCACTAAAGCACCCCAAAGCAAATGACCCTTTGGTCATTGAGGAAGAAATAGCCATATAGTAGGGTCCTGCCATGGATCTGCAAGCAGATGGTGCATTAACCAGCAAATCTACATGGTCCAGCTTGGGAATTCCTGCATTGTAATTTGCAGATCCAAATTTTCGTGTGGACCTCTAACCGAATCTCAATCTCAATCCCAAAAAGATGGGGAGGAGATGTGAAGGGGTGTACGGGAGGCAGGGCCGTCTTAATAGCATGGTAGGTCCTGGGCAAAGCAATGCTTGGGGCCCTGCCAACCCATTTACAGGAATAAAAATGTAACCAAAACTTTGGACTATTATAAGCTTTGAAAAAAAACTAAAATTTCAACATATAAATGACAATGATTCATCATACCAGTGTCATCATGATGGGTATGCAGTCGCACAGTGGCACAGACATATAGTGCCAAGCACTATATCTGTGCCGAGTGCCGGCTTATTACTAAAATAGTGCAGCCGCGTGGTGTATAAGGAGTGCTTGACACTATGGGCCTGATTCAGAGGCTGAAAATAAGAACTTAAAGTTACACCTGGGCAAAACCATGTTGATTTCAGGGGGAGTCAAGTTAATTTTATTCTATGCATGCAGGGAGAATGCTTTGCTTTTTTATTCTATGCATGCAGGGAGAATGCTTTGCTTTTACTTATTGCACACAGATACCTGATCAGCTTCACTTTTATTTTAAACTGTAGACTTGAGCTGGGAAACATCATCTTTTAACTATAATACTGTTGCAACAAATGAAATTTGACTCCCCTGAAATCAACATGGTTTAGCCCAGGTGTAACTTTAAGTTCTTATTTTCAATCTCTGAATCAGGGTCTATATGTCTGTGTGGTGGAGTGGCAGCATACATATGGTGCATGGTGCCAGGGATCTAAGTGGAAACTCTGATCCATTAAATAAGAGTTGCAGCAGTGGCCTGCGGATTTCACTGGGGCCCCTAGGGATTACCCCAACTGCCCAGTGGAAATGCTGGGGAGATGCCCTTGACTGCTGGGACCGGGAAGCAGTGCTCAAGGGCCCCTAGACTTGTGGCACCTGCCCATTGTGCCCAATGTAAAAGATGGCCCTGACAGTAGGTCCTAGTAGTGAATCCATTCACTGGCAGGAAATCATAGGCCATGGGCATAAGCCAATCAAGACTCATGAATGCCACAATATTTTGGTTTATTGCACCATTGCCACATGGGTTAGAAGCAGGTGAGTTGCTGAAACTGCAGAATGCAAGGAAGATAGTGGCTAACGCAGAGGACAGCTTGCAGGGAGATACGACATGTCAAGTCAAGAGAGAAGACACAGATAATCAAGTAGGGACTGTGCATCTGTCAAATGGATCTAATGGTACCCCTTTCCAGGAAGGACTGGCAGTATATGGGCAGAGAAAGAATGCCCTGCAGCACACCAGTTGGGATGACTGGATAGGAGTCATCTCTACTCATATAAAATTTATGTGCACTAAGCTTGTCTGTTATTTATATGCACCAGGTGCCTGTGTTATTTGTTTTTCCTCTTTGTTCCAGCTCGGGGTACAATGCTATGTAGTGAGATAGAATATCACACTTAGCGCTTGGTTTTCTCAGTAGGGGATAGGACACATCAGGCAGGCAGAGATAGGATCTGGGGGAGGATTTCTTTGTCCCCGACACAGACGCAGAGAGGTTTCTTGCTTTCCTCTGGGTGGGTTTTTTCAGTGATTACTATTCTTTCCTCTGATATTCCCTATTCCTCCCAGGGTAATATGTGGTTTTCAGGGTATGCTGAAACAATTATGCTCACCTAAGTGTATGTGCACTTCAAGGGCAAAGAGAGATTGTATGAGGGCCTGTGCCAATGCTTAGCATGTTTCATCACCCACAATGCAGTTGACTTCCTTTTCCCTTGGTTGGGTAAGTGCTCTGTTTGTGCTGCTTAATCCTTTGTGTTTCCTGTAAAGGTATGGACAGAAGGCAGTAGATCACACCAGGGATTCTGGTTGGTCATTCAAGTGTAAATTATTAATGGTTATGATCAGGTGGCCTGGCTTTGCTTTACACATCTGCAGAGTGCAGTGTGCATTTTTTTCCCTTTATTTCCCACCTACTCAATTAACTTTATATCGCCTCTGCAAATCGCCTGACATCGCCTGTGTTGAGGGGTGATTTTGAGAATTAAATCGCTGTATTTACTATTAGGTGCTTTTGTCTGGTGATTATTAAACACAGGCGATTTCTGGCGATTGTTTAACGGTGATTTAAAGCGCTGGTGTTGTTTTAACGGCGATTTAAGTCGCCGGAGATGGTGGAGCTTTTTTCAATCTAATGTTAAATATATTAATTTTTTTTTCATTCAAAATCGCTGGAGTTTGGCTTAAAATCGTGAGACTTCACACACAGGACACTATTTAAATGCTGAACACTTCCTGATTAGGCCAGACATTGTTTGAATGGTTTCATATATAATTTTCTGGTGTGTATTTGTATATGGGTGCAATAAAAAAACAACTGATGTATTTTAGTGGATTTTTTCTTTAGTGCATTTTGCATATGTGTTTTTTTTTATCCATGGTAAGTGTGATCATTACAGCAGTGGTGTCTGTATTTATTGCAATATGTGTGAATGTGGATGCTGATGTGATTGAGTCCTAATGCTGATGAAAGGTGTAACATGTGAATGTATGGGTTTGTATGATTTCTGGGTGATTTTTAATTGGTTCATTTATCTAGGATACTGTATCTGTAACTCAATAGCTGCTCTAGTTGTGTTACTCAATGCATCTACCGGACTATGGAATCTTTGTATGAATATGCATATGCTTTGTTTATGCTAGTGTATATGTAGGCATATGTGCAGTCTTATACATACTGTAACACACCTACTGTATCTGTGCCCGTCATGGTTATATTTCTCTTTCCTTGATGTTGCCTTTATTAAAGCTAAACTGCCCATTAAATATCCACTAGCTTTTGTTTAAGTCTAAACAAGCAGCTGAAATACATTTACACCTTACTTTTATACACTGACACATGATTACATGACCATTTGCCAGCGATTTTAACAAACTCTCCACTGACCCCCCTGAGAATTATCTCGGGAGACTTTAAGCTCAAACACCAGCAATTATGAAAGTCTCCCCTTAGTAAATCCAGAGATTTGTATGCTCCTCATGCAAAAAATCGTCAGAGAGATTTAAACACCGGCGATTTAAGTCTCCAATCATCTCCAGAGAGTTTGTGGAGATTTTGCTTTAGTAAATCCGGAGACTTGCAAATCGCTGGTAAAGTACAGCAAACACCGGCGATTTTACTCAATTCGCCCTAAGTAAATAGACCCCTGGTACTTTTAACCATAAAAGCCACCCCCCAACTCAAGACCATACATCTGTTCCAGTCTGACTTGCATGCACTATTAAAGGTTTTGACTCCCAAATATAATAGATTTACAGGAAGAAAACATTGGCACAACAACTTTTGTGTAAATAGAGTATAGAACTCAGGAGGTTTTCGGAGAATTTAAAACCAACCATCTTGACATCATGCACTGTGTTGGTGCATTGCAGCTGCTTTCACTTATTGCAAAGTATCTGACAATGCTATAACTACACTTATACTTATTTAAAACATTAGTCCACTAGGTGGTGTGCTCTGTCTAAATTATGGTGTATACTGCATATCACTTGGGCAAATGGCAAATGTTTCGACATAGACACAGATGAAAATGAGCTTTCAGCTGTCTCTGCTTCTAAAACAGCCATTTCTGGCCGCAGACTGACAACGCCTGCAGCCTAACCCCTAACCTTCCTCTTCTAGCAGTCTAACCATAAGCAGTCTAACCCTAACTTCCCCATCTAAGAGTCTAACCTTAACCCTTCCTGTCCTGCAGTGTAACAAGTGGGAACAAGTAAATGTTGAAATAAGGTAATTCGACATAAAAACTGTTTCCGATAGGACATTTTCTCTATTACAACTATTTCTGGTGCTGATACAGCTGCAATGCAACTGCTGTATCAGTGTCGGACATAAGCCATTCTACATGGCAACTGCCCAAAATCCCAGTTTTAAGGCATTCAGATAGTTAAAAAAAGAATTACAAAGAATCTACATTCTATGGACCAGATTCACAGATACGTGTGTAATAAGTAGGCAAATATACGCACCTAGGTTGCAAGGCAACACCCATGACACTCCACTTGCTCGGACGGATTTTTGGTCACTTCCATAGGGCATCCTTAACTCTACTGGCGTAGTTACGTGCCTAAGTTGCTTAGGTAAGTGCGTAATTATTAACCGCGCACTCAAAAGGCCATTTAAATGTCTCTCCCCACCCACTTTCACTCAACTTTGCACGTACAGAACAAAACCACGTCCCTCCATATGTGTGTCACTAAGTACGATTTTGAAATCCATGCCTAAATATTACGTAACTTGCATAAAAAAAAAAAATGACTACGCACGCGCAGTTAATCCTAAAAATACGCACAAAAAAAAATGGAAAAATCGTATCTGTGAGTCCGGTCCTATATATCTACTTTCCCACATTTCTTAACAAAACCATAATAAAACAAATTTTGCAGGTATCATTTATCTGGTTATTGAATATACAGGTAGTCAATGTAATATTTTCACTCTTGACTGTGTGCGATGATCAGTGATGCATAACTGCCTATACGGTGGCAGAACCAAAGTTCCCCAAATTCTACACACAATACTCCATAATGACAATGTGAAAAAAAATTTGGGGAGATTTTTGCAAATTTATTAAAAATAAAAAAAACAAGAACTCACGTGTACATAAGTATTCACAGCCCATTCTCAATACTTTGGTGCATGACCTTTGGCAGCAATTATACCCTCAAGACTTTTTGAATATGATGCTACAAGCTTGGCACACCTATCTTTGGGCAGTTTCACTCATTCCTCTTTGCAACACCTCTCAAGCTCCATCAGGTTGTTATTATTATTGTTATTATTATTATTATTATTATTAACGTTTATTTATAAGGCGCCACACGGTATCTGCAGCGCCGTACAGAGGCAATAGCAAAGCCAATAGTTACATATACAATAATTAACAGAGGGTATTAAAACACAAATAAGGAATACAATACATGTACAATGCAAAAATTAAATACAGTACAAAAATAGCAAAAAATGTAAGGAAAAGAAAAAAGATGCTGGATATGTGTGTAGGAGCAGATGAATAAGGAGAGAGATAGACAGTAGAGAGAAAAAGGTGGGAAGTGATGAGGACAAGGTAGAGGGGTGATGACAGGAGGGAGGAGGACCCTGCTCATAAAAGCTAACATCTGAGTGAGAGAGGGTGAACAGACAGGAGACACAGTGATGAAGATGGGAAGGGCAAGTAAGCTTAGGTGGAGGAAGGGTAGGCTAGCCTAAATTAGTGGGTTTTAAGGGAGCGTTTGAAGGGTTGTAGTGTGCTGGATTGCCTGATAGGATGTGTTAGGTTGTTCCAATGGAGAAGGGCGGCCTGTGAGAAGTCTTGGATGCATGAGTGAAGGCCCCCATACACTAGAGCGATTATCTGCCCGATCATGCAATTATCGTGTAATTGAACGAAAAATCGAGTATATGGTAGCGATTTTTGTATCGACCGAATGATAATTGTTCCAAAGGAGCTTTCGTACGATGATTTTGTCGTGTTAAATGTTTGTTTTTTGTTGTGTGAAACCGTGCAATACCCTGTAAAATCGCATAGTGTATGCGCATTTAATGATTATCGTGGAATCGTACACGATGCTGTGACGACACTTGTAGGCAGGACTATGGAAAAGGATATGACAGGTTTATGTGTCCGTAGCGCTTGGTGCATCCACTGTCCTGTCACTATTCTTCCTGGCAAAACCTCACGTTAGCACTGTCTCATCCTTGCATTGTGACACAAAAGATGTGTATTACCAAAGACCACTCGGCACCATAAAGTGATTAAAGCGGTCTGGACTTCCTTTGGAACCGGGACTATTTCGCCTATGGCGCCATAGCAATAGAAGTTAATCAGCCGAATAATAACAGAATAATACCATAAGTGTCTGGCTGCTGTGGGGGCTTTTTACACTGGAGTTAATGTGGTTCCATTGTGGAAAGTACAAAGTGCTATTTCTCAGAAGGTGTAAAAAAAAGCAGACCAAACAATCTCAACCAAGAATTTTGTTTATTGGCCTGAAAAAACTTATTTTGGGGAGGTTTTATTAATGAACATTCACAACATGATTGAAATGGCCAAAGATGCCATACAAAAAAAAGAAAAAAGCTTCATGCAGCATATCCAAAATTATAACATATTAACGAACAAAAGACTATATATTAAAGAACCAGAGACTATATTTAATGATTATATTTGTTTTCTTGCATTTTGTTTGGCCCTACTTTTTATTTCAACTGGCAAAAGATGGAATCAACGGTTTTATTTATTTTGCGTAGTTGCTGGATGCCATATTTATAGTTATAGTTATGATTGCCTCGTTGGCCTTCACCTCATCCGTGGTCTGCTCCCCACTAGAACTGGGAGTGCTTTTGTCCGATATAACTATGACACCTGCAAAGAAAAAATGGAAAATAGACACACTCAATATTTTACTTTCAGAATATCTGCATTCATCACTGTGCCCCCAACACAATACTAACCTTTTTTAGTGATGCTTATATTGTCGATTTGAGCTTCAGTGGCCTCAGCACCAGATCCCTTCTTGCTAGAATCCTTTTCTGTAAAGGAATGCAATTATCAATATGTGCTATGGGCAATGTGCTGCACAAGAACTTTTAGGAGAAAAATTACCTTTTTTAACAGTACTGATCTTTCCAGTAATGGATGCTTTATCAGTTGTTCAAAGATTCTTTCCTGAAATGACAAGACAGATGTATGCAATCATTCTCATGGCCACCATTTTATACCAAACTACAGTGTCACGTGGTTCCTACTACATAAAGAGAACATGAAAACAAGCAAGGAATACAAAAAAGTATTAATATGTTGGTGTGTATTCCTTAAACGTACTTTTTATAGTTTTTCGGATCTTATCCAACCATGTCATTTCCTTCCGTTTCAGGTCTGACCAGTGCTTCTGCACCTGCTGCTTCTGGTAGTAATGGCCGAACTTTCTATGAAGAATCTCGATGACTCTTGTCACAACTTTTCTTTTATGGGCATTCACCGCTGGGTACATTTTCAGATGGCAATCGTAATCCTATTTGTCGAACAACCGGACAATCGTCTCGACCTCAGCACTTGTCATGGGCATGGAACAAAGGTCTTCCTCCATATTACGAGGCCGTTGTGGGTTTTTTTTCTGTTATCTTCATTTTTTTTTTTTACGTGTCGTAATTTTCGGCATCTGGCCTTTCACCTTGGCATCCGTCATCAATTAAACCACTAT
>WWET01001220.1:325253-335630 GCA_011038615.1 Limnodynastes dumerilii
TCTGTATAATAATAATAATAATAATAATAATAATATAATAATAATAATAATAATAATAACAACAACTTGAAGGTGGGGTGGGTTTAGGGGAAGGGTTGTAAGGGTTGCTTCACAGAAAGGGTGGTGGGTGGAATGGACAGTCTAGATGGGTCAAAATTCTATGTTTCAAAGAAGGGACAAATTTGCTAAATGCAGGTCTGGTGCACACTGCTTTGTGGCCTTGTAGTTAGGGTGTATTAAGCGCATTCTATGAATGACTGCCGGCAGCAATTGTATATTTTTTTTTATAGCAAAGATTTTATACCATCCGTGTCCATTTGATGCAGCTAGGTGTGTGTCTTCTAATTGTGTATAAGTAGGATAGTCTCATGGTCATATAAACACATGCCATGCTGTAAGTGAGGAAACAGGGGAGGTCTTACAGTGCATACACAGTCTGCACAGGATGAGCTCCCATTCATTGACTCTAAAGCTCACACAGGATCTCTGCCAGCTCGTAGACTAACTCATCATCAGCCACTATGTCGCTGCTACTGCGAGGATGTGGTGAGTTCCCGACTGTAATATACTAGAAACAATGACATGCCACAGCACAGTAAAACCTATATGCTGGAATGTATTTATGTCTCCACTTAAAAAAAAAAATATATATATATATATATAATTATTATTAGTGTTGTTAATACAGCATTAAATAAATGCAAACAGCACATTTTTATGTCACAAACATACATAAATGAGTCTTCAGATGTCTGTGTTAATTTCTAGCTGGTATTGATGATATAGTAAAATAAATGATTTTGATTTGCTGATGATCTGCATTAATGCGACCACAAACTATTTATTATCATCAAACAAAAATGAAACCTACAACTGTATTATCAATAGAATTACTGGATTGCCAGAGCTTACATCAATGTAGTAATTGAAGGACTACATTGCATGCAGTAATGACAGCATATTGACAATTTATGGGATCTACATTTTTGCCTGTCAAAGTCATCATTTTGTAAAATGGTTAAAAAAAGACAAATTTGTTCAGAGCTTTATCAAACTGTTATAATCAATATATTTCATAAAATGAGTCACATGCTATCATTTATACCTGGTACTGCTTTTTTTTTCACATAACACAAGTAATGTGTTTTGCTTTAATGAAGAATGCAAATCTGCTTCAAATATAAGATGAATCTACATGTATATATCAATAGATTGGGCTGGATCCAGACTTAAGTAAGTGCTTGAAATTAGTTACTCCCTGGCTAAACCATGTTGATTGCAGGGGAGTCCTATTTCATCTGTTGCAAACAGTATTAGAGTTGAGAGGTGATGTTTCCTATCCCAAGTCTAAATAACAGTGTGATAGTAAAGCTGGTCAGTATCTGTGTGCAGTAAGCAATTCAAAGATATATCCCTGCATGCAAAGAATACAATTAACTTGACTCCCCCTGCAATCTAGATCCAGCCCATTATCTCTAAAAGTATATTGAGGAATAATTGACGTTGGTTAATATTTTTGTTTAATAAATATTTAATATATTTTTAGCTATACATACAAACTCAGAATCATTTAAAAATGTTGTCATTTTTAAATACCAATGTCTAGAAAAAAAACATTATTACTGTTTATAATGCAATATAATAGCAAGGTAGTATCTTCACCTAGTTGTGCATCTAGCGTGCGGATTTCGGCTGTTGTGCAGGGCTATGGAGCCGGTCCCTACATTTAAATCATTTTTTTTATACTTTGTGCACTGCTGTTTCTACTAGTGATGTTAGAGTTAAACAAGAATTCATTCTCTGCATTATGTCAATATGCATCACCTGACAACAGCTGAATGGGAATTTTTAAAATGACTTATTTTCTACAGAATGCAAGTCAGGGGGGAAAAATAAGCTTTGTTTTTCAGTAGTAGTTTCTATTTCATTATTGCCGGTGGTTTCTTTGTGGAAAAAGTGACTTTTTGATACAGAAAGTGATAAAGTACCACTAAGGTCATAATAGGCTTTCTCATATCAGTTAATCTGTAAACATGGGGCTGTCTATCTCTCTGACTGCGTGTAACCAGAAAACAATGTGCACACAATTGCAGCAATCCAGACCTAATCCCATCTGCTGCGGCCAGCAGAAATGGGAAATAGGGCCGGATCCAGAATTAGGAAATTCCGCAACACCAGAATCCGCAGTACCAATATTTCGGCATCGGAACGCGTGGTGGACAGGGGGACTTCCTTGCACATCCGTATGAGATTTTGGATTTTATTCACACTTACGTTTTTGCTACTTTTTCCGTGCATATTTTTAGGTACGGTTGAACTGCGCATGCGTAGTAACTTTTTTACGCAAGCTACCTAGGATTTAGGCACGGAAGTCCATTACGCCCGGATTTGTAAATCAGAGTTAGTGACATACGTACGGAGGGGTGTGGTTGTCTCCCATACGTGCGTAGATTAGTGAAAGTGGGTGGGGGAGGCATTTAAATAATATAGGCGCGGTTTGTCATGTACGCACGTACAGAAGGAAAATACACACGTAACGAAACACATAGAATTAAGGATGCCATTAAGTCAGCGAAAACCCATCCGTGTGAGGGGAGTGCCGTGTATGTGCGTATATTTGCGTACTTTATACACACGCCTCTGTGAATAAGGCCATTAGTACTTAATTCGGGATCAGGCACTATGAAAGTAAGAGGAAAACAGATGGAAAATTACACCTGGGTAAAACCATTAAATTGCTATTGAGAACTGTTAGAGTTTGGAAATTATGTTTCTTAGCCCAAGTCTAAATAATAGTATAAAAGTAAAACTGATCATCATCTGTGTGCAAAAGTTAATTATTCTCCCTGCTTACAAAGAATAAAATGAATTTAACACACCCCAAAATTCAACATGGTTTTTTTTTTTTTTGTTTTTTTGTTTTTTTTTTTTAAATCTGATCTAACTGCTTAATTATCAACTCTGGAACCCATCCAGTATTACATTACCGTGATTAGATATATAGTAACTATGTACCATATTTATTTGGTTCAGGGGCTATAGTTTATGAAAATGTTAATTTCTGTTAGATGCATAATATAAAATGAAACGTTTGAAGTTCTGCTATGTCTGTCAGGATATAAACATTGGGAAAGTCACCAGCAAAATTGGAACATAGTTGGGAAAAAATAGGGTATGGACATTCTGTACAACGACACCATCACCCCTACAGTAATACTTGATCTTTCATTTGTCCCTTCAAACTTTAGTGTGCTACTTATATAGGGGAACGTTTTCAAACGCTTATTCCAGGCATTTCCCTTAAGAAAAGTTCCTTTTTAAACAGATTTACTGCATAATACATATGTCCCTAGAAAAACATTGATTGGACATTGAATGTAAGACCAGAATGTCCTGATGACAGTGCTTAGCTCCCAACATTTAGATTCCCTAAAACGTGACAAAATAAGCCCCATCCCAGTTACACCCAAACTCCACCCAGTTCTGCCCACAAATGGCCATATTTGGTCAAAGCTTTGCTCATTTTTTCATAAACCCAGTCCTTTTCCAAGCTGCAAATTGAGAGAGTCCGATGGAGACTCTCTCTTAGGGACAGTTGGGAGATATGCATTGATAGGTGCATCTAAAGTCAAAGTACAATGACTATACTATAGAATACTATAGTGCTATATGTATAGTATATCATGCAGTTTTAAAAAGAGACTTACTTCTCTGTTGTATGCTTTCTGCAGTGGCCATAATTGCCCAATTATCTGCCTAAATGTTGACTAAACACAGAAAATGGCCATTTAGGTTTCTTTTGCAATCCTATCAGTGAGTAACAGATGTGCAAACTCAGAGTTGCTATATTGATGTATATGTAAAATGCTCCACTAACCACTCCCATCACACCCCATTACTTCCAGTAGCTATACCCTACCTTTATTTTCCGACATGTGTAAAATAAAATGGCATTTTGTCTGGATCACTGGCATGCATATATTGTGAATTCCGGTCATTTTAATTAAGGCTCGATAGGACGGATTGCGTTCCTTTTGGGTAGTGTGCAAAAATGGACAAAATCCAATGTGGACATGAGGAAATTAGGAGAAAATCATCAAGCTGATGATTTGACTGAATGATCAGATAAATCAAGCTTCCATCGCTGAATCACTCAAAAAACCAGGTAGTACATGACCTGCATTATGCACTACGTGAGATTTTTCTACATGATATAATGTGACCATATCATAAGAAGGGTATAAGCACTTTAAAAGCCAGAACATAATAATGGCAGATATGCAAGACTATAGTATGCTATGCTTTACCATATATACTATACCACTACATATATGACTAGATGACAATAATATGTTAAATGAATACATTAGAGAAATTGGGCTGGATCCAGACGTAAGTAAGTGCTTGAAATTAAGAGAGGAAAGTTGTGATTGTTGATTGCAGGGGAGTCATATTTCACCTGTTGCAAACAGTATAAAGGTGCACACACAATATACAATTATCTGGCAGATTATCTGAAAGATCTGGCTGTTGGAATGAAAATGTGGTAATGGATGAGAACAAATTATATTGTCAGTTGCTCTCATCCACTACCACATTTTCATTCCAACTGCCAGATCTTTCAGATGATCTGCCAGATAATTGTATAGTGTGTGTGCTCTTTTAAAGTTGAAAGGTGATGTTTCCTATCCCAAGTCTAACTAACAGTGTGATAGTAAAGCTGGTCAGTATCTGTGTGCAGTAAGCCATTCAAAGATGTTTCCCTGCATGCAAAGAATACAATTACCTTCACTCCCCCTGCAATCAACATGGTTTAGCCCTTGAGTAACTAAGTTCATGCACTTAACAAGGTCTAGCATCTGGTTAGTTGTGCTACTGTGACATGACTTCACCTCAGGCATAAATCCATTGGCGTACATTGCTTAATACCCATGAAACTCCGGGGATTTCCGAATTAATTTAATTGTATTCTTTGCATGCAGGGATATATCTTTGAATTGCTTACTGCACACAGATACTGACCAGCTTTACTATTACACTGTTATTTAGACTCGGGCTGGGAAATATCACCTCCCAACACTAGTACTGTTTGCAACAGATGAAATATGCTCTCCTGCAATCAACATGGTTTAGCCCAGGAGTGACTTTAAGTTCTTATTTCAAGAAGATTCTTAAGTGTGAATCAGGTCCTTAATTTCAAGCACTTACTTAAGTCTGGATCCAGCCCATAGTACCTACTGTACTATCATTTTTGTATCCTAAATGCACAAGTAAATAAATAAGGAGATTCTGCAATTAAATAGAAACAAACATGAAATGACAGTTTTTTTCTTTTTCTTTTCAGATATGTTGCTGATAACTCTGATTATTCTTGTCTCTGCTATAATGCAGGTGAGTATATTACAATTATGAAAAAAAAAACCTCATGAGAACATATAAGATACGATCTATAAAAAGTCACATTACCCTATTTGGGGGCTACTTGTCACAAGACTCTCGTTGCTCTAACATAACCACGTTTCTCTGCCAAAACCTATAACCACTCCCTTTACTTTCTATCTATTCCTCTCAACCACTTTTTCACGTCTTTCTTTGACTCACTATCTGTAAATCTTCTGCTTTTGATACAAAATAGCTCCACTACAAAGGCAGTATCCAAAATAAGCACCTCACCCACACGGTAACCTATGTAGTAACTTTATCTGTGCAACTGTATCTGTGCCTGAGACAACGCCTAGTTTTTTTTTTACATCTTAACCACACAGGTCCTAAAACAATTCCACGCCTTTGCTTAAGTTCCTAGAACATAATCAAGCCAGTTGCGTTTGCTGGTATTAATACTGTTGTTTGTTAAACTGTAAACTATTTGAACTTGAAAATGTGTTATTACATTAGTACATATCTGTATGCAAATGGTGTTAATGCGTTTCTAAAGGGGGTTCGTGCTGCGAGCGATCAAAAAGCTCACACGTCGCTACCTCTGGATGGCATTCAAGTGCGTGATGTCGCGCACGGGAACAAAGCAGGCAAAGCGCAAATTCCTTACGTGACCAAATATGTTGTGCATAAACAAGGTCTTTGAGCCAAATCCTGATCTAATTACGACAGGGGACTTACAAAAATTATTTGCGTAAGTCTCCTGTCTCGGAGCACATGTGCATGCTGCGCACCAGATGTTCCGACAGCATAAGCACTAACGTACGTAATTACGTACATCAGTACTTACGCAGAAGGGTCCGATTCCCGCTACAGGTGTGTAATTACAGACCCCCGCACACACACAAAGCGTAGTCCTGCTTCAAATCCCTATTGAGATTATCAAAAGTAACAAGCGTTTGTGGTTGGGAAAGTAGCTATTTAAGAAGCTATATTAAAGGCTTATTCAATGTTAATAGGAAGAAAGTTTTCATTTTCTTTAATGAAACACATTTGTGACGGTTCATCCAAGCAGCCTCCTTGTAAAACTTGCCTAATGTCTCATAATTCCAGGCTGCATATGTAGTTATTGCTTGTGTTGTGCTTTCTTATTGGTTATAGGCAGGGGCGTCACAACATTTTATGTTGGGGAGAAGCAAGAATTTAGCCCTCCCCTTGGCGCCCCCTCTACCCTTAGTGCGCTTTCCCCTCTCTCATTTGCAAACCTACCTTGCTGAAGCTCGCTAAATGATGCTGACGTGACCCTGGGGTGAGTCTCTGTGCAATCCTCTGTCGGCACTACCACTGTGATGCCACTGGAGGGCGCCCAACTTTCATATTTTTGGGGGGCCAGATGCCCCCCCCTCTTTTTCTGTTCTGAAGCCTATGGTTATAGGTTGTGTTCTAAACCAAGGATAGAGGACTGGGCTTTGAATAGGTCTAGGTGAAGGATGCTAAATTAATAAATATATGTATGCAGTGGTGGAAGTAATTTAGTTGATCACCAATTAAAATTCTAATTTCAATTAAATGTTTGTGTTAGATTCACCCCCCCCCCTTTAATTGTTATGCTCTACCTTAATGCTGTTGCATTTGTGTAACCAATAAAGACTGAGCCTTTGCATCGAATAAAAAAAAATGTAACACTTGATATTAAACATAGTATATGGCTTTAAAAAACAACCTAATGAATCACTACCATTGTCTCTGCTCTTACATGAAGAGTTTTGATTGTTCTAATTACAAAAACTTGTAATGTGCACGGCTGCACCTGTTCAGACAAATAGTTTTGTAGTTCTCAGTATGAATCTGTGGCTTCCTGTCCTTTCACTCCAGGTGAGACAGGATGTGGCTTGAAGTGAAGTTATCATTTGCTGCTTGTAGAATATGTGCAGTCAATAAAAGTTTAAGTTACAAGTGTTGGATCATCCCTCATATATTGAAGATAATTGACATAATTCCACAAAAATAAAAGCAGCTGCACAAATTGCCCCTCTCTGTTGACCTCACTTACATATGCTTGATTGGTTAGTTGTAATATTGATATATTGTATGTTAAAGTCAAGGGACCAGATTCACAGATCTGCAAGTGCCATAGGGCTACCTTAACTATCCATGCAATGTATCTCCCCCCGCCTAATCTAAATACCATCCCCTCTCACTTTTAGAGGCATTATCCCGCCTCTTTTTACCTAAAATATTCTATGTGGTCTTTAAAGAGCGCCCGGAGGCAATCTATGTACCAAACTGGTAGGTAGATTGCGTAAAGGACCTACTACGCATGTACAGTAGGTCCTTTACTAAAGATACGCACCAAAGAAGCGACTGCTTCTTAAGTGTGAATCCAGCCCAAGATTTAGGGCAAGATTTACTAAACTGTGGAAAGGTGAAAACAGGAGAAGTTGCCATTTGCAACCAATGAGATTCTAGCTCTCACTTTTCTATTACATACTAGAGAATGTCAGCTAGAATCTGATTGGTTGCTATTGGCTACATCTCCACTTTTCCCTTTCCACAGTTTATCAAATCTGGCCCTTGGTATCTATAGACCAGATCCAGAGTTTGAAAATAAGAGTGAATAAGAAGGAAAGTTACACCTGGGCAAAAATGTGTTGAAATTCTGGGGGTGCATCTGTTGTAATCAGAGTTGAGAGGAAATGTTTTTTAGCACAAGTCTAAATAATTGTTTAAAAGCATTGCTGGTCAGTATCTGTGTGCAAAGTATTCTCCCAACATAGAAAGAATTAAAGTGATTTGATTCCCCTTAATTTCATCATGGTTTTTCCCAGATGTAACTTTCCTACTAATTCACTCTTATTTTCAAGATCTGGATCCGGTCCTGCATCTGGTTATTCTATTGTGTCACCTTTATGTATAAAACTATATTTATTCAAGTGTTAAGAAATTGCACTGATATCACAGATGTATCTCATCTGATGCACACTACTTCCTAATCCCTCATTTACATATCAAAACTCTCCACAGTGTGCAGTGTTTAGACATCTCACAAGTGTCTCATTAACAACAAATTAAGCAACATTGCATGACCACATACTGGATCCAGAAATCCATAGCGGTAGTTGAGTTCCGTTAGCGAATCACTGTGCGATCTTAAAGTCTGTACGTGTGAGTGGTCTCTCCTCCCACATACAAACTTCCATACCAAGGACCCTGCCTTAAATATTACCCGCCATCCCCATGGAAACCAAGACCTTACTGTACAATTAGCTTACCTCTCCCACCCCACGCATTGCAGGTCGTCCGGCCCCACTGTCTTGAAATTCAGGCAGTTCTCCTGGTATCTCGAGAGAGCAGGCAAATCTCCCGCAAGTGTAACTTGGGATGGGTGGGACTTGGCGACATGAACACTATGAATTGCTATAGTGATAGACAGGGGGTGTGGCTTAATGACGTGATTTGCATAAATTCCGTTCCCATACGGCATCTATTTTTTCCCTCCGAGATCTTCCGGAGCGAAGAAATGGAAAGTCGACAATGCTGCATAAAAAGCCTCTGGAATGGAATGAGGTTCCATATGTGTGCAGGAGACCTTTACCTTATGCATGCACCCACGTTTTGTAATTCTACATCCGATGCTACATTACTTATATTCATGTCAACTATTCATATGCTCTGAATTCATATCTCATGTTGCTCTTGCATTGCACTTCAGTCATGTTATGTGTACCATCTGATGGAAGTGTAAAGAAGTCTAACATTCTGAATTTTCCTTTATAACAGTTATGTAACGGGGAGGAAAATGTCACAGCTGGATCTGAAAGTGAGGATACTGACGTCACAACACTTGATTATGACGGTTATCAAATTATGTGTCTAAAAAGTGATGTCCGGTCGTTCCGTTCCATCTTTCTGCCTGTTATGTACGGTATTATTTTCTTAATAGGACTGGCTGGAAACGGTATGGTAATGCTAAGATACATCTACTTCAAAAGGCTGAAAACCGGTACCGATTATTACATGCTGAATTTAGCCATAGCAGACATGGTCTTCCTCTTCACTCTGCCATTCTGGACGGTCAACGTGATCAAAGGCTGGGTGTTCGGTAATGGAATGTGCAAAGTCATATACTGCCTCTACAAAATGAGTTTCTTCAGTGGAATGTTCCTACTTATGTGTGTAAGCATCGAGAGATATTTTGCAATTGTCCAGGCCCCTTCTGCTCACCGTCACAGATCCAAGACTGTGTTGGCCAGCAAACTCTCCAGTGTTGGCATTTGGGTCATGGCTTTTTTCTTGTCTATACCAGAACTAACATTTAGTGGAACAGTAAAAAGAAATGACATTGACCAGTGCGATATAAACACTAGTGACCTGCAAACTCTTACTGCACAGATTATTATCTCCCAGATGTTCTTTGGATTCCTTCTACCCTTAATAATCATGTGCTTTTGCTACTGCATGATAATTAGGACACTGCTAAATGCTCGTAACTATGAGAAGTACAAAGCCATCAAAGTAATCATCGCTATTGTCATCGCATTTGTAGTGTTCCAACTGCCTTACAACAGTGTCTTGATCATGAAGAACTTTAAAAACAATACCGTGTGCGAGATTAGCAAGAATTTTGATATTGCTGATGAAGTGACCTACAGTCTAGCCTGCTTCCGTTGTTGCCTCAACCCGTTCCTCTATGCTATCATTGGAGTTAAATTCAGGAATGACCTGTGCAAATTCTTGAAGGATTTTGGCTGCCTCAGTCAGGAGAAGTTTACCAATTGGTCATCAACCAAACAAAGCAGGAGAGGATCGTTTGCAATGGATACAGACACAACCACCACCTTTTCCCCATGAACACGATAATCCTTTGTACCCAAATCTGTATATAGTGCTGGTCATATATAGGGCTTGTGAGTGCCAAGAAAATGTTCTCAGGATTTATAAAAAAAAAATCGAAGAAGTGAATTCGATGCATATATGCACATTGAACTTTTTTGTTTACAC
>WWET01001220.1:353593-381015 GCA_011038615.1 Limnodynastes dumerilii
AAAGAACATTTGAAGGCTTCCCAAGATGCGGACATCAAATGGTGAGTGTAAAAATATTTTTTATTATTTTATACACACGATACATTGCACACACTTCACTTACATTAGGAGAGATGACCACTGAAGGTAAGTGCACTCATGTAGGGGACATTGTTAGTTAGGAAAATATATTTTTTACATACATACTTTATTTTAGCAATGTAGGGGTTAATGTATGTCTTTTTTTCTTGTTTTTTTTTGTTTTTTACACTGTACACGCAGCGCTGCAGGATTACAAGTGTAACCATGTTGTGCTGATAGAATTACAAGGCTAAGCTTTGCTGATCCTTGTAGTTCCATCAGTACAGCATGGCTACAGCTTGCAGCCATGCAGCACTTAGGTTTTTTTCAATGTCAGGCGATTTGCCGCGATTAATTAAAGGGCTAATCGCGGTGGTTTTCTAATGAAAATCAACGCGATTAAGCCCTTTAAACATCGGGGAGCATCGTCTGTGTTTGAAACAAATTGAGTGTTAATGAATTTGAAATTTTTTGGGCAAAAATCGCCGCGATGGGCCGCGATGTAAAATCGCATCAAAAAATCGTGTTTAATGAATGAGGCCCATAGAACGATGAATACCGGGGGATGCCCATAAATCTTTCTAAAGTGAATCTCCTTCAACACCGTTGACAAAAAAAAGCAGATGATTTGGCTTATTACTGGGAGCTTCATCCTGGACTCTCTGAAGTCTGGATGACAAATCTTGTGTAAGAGCAATGATCTTTAAAGCCAGCACAAAAGGAAGAAGAGTGGAAGGGGCTTCATGAGATGGCAGGAAACAGCAAGAAAGGACATCCACCTTTCCATTTCTTGAGCCTGGTCAGTAGGTGATGATAAAATAAAATCTTGTGAAAAACAAGGCCCAACGAGCCTGGTGAGAATTAAGTCTCTTGGCAGATGCAATGTATGCTAAATTCTTATGGTCAGTCAGGATGGTCACTTTATGCAACTCCAGTTCCAACCAATGTCTCAATTCTTCCAGGGCCAATTTAATGGCCAGTAATTCTTGATTGCCCTCATCATAATGTCTCTCGGCCTGGGAAAATTTCCTGGAGAAGAAGGCACAGGGATGAAGCTTATTATCAACAGGGCTGACATGAGACAAAACAGCACCAGCACCAATCTCGGAGCAGCCACCTCCACAATGAAGGAGAAATCAGTATCAGGGTGGCGCAATACTGGTGCTGAGGAAACCACTAACTTGAGCGTGCGAAAAGCCTTCTTGGCCTGCGGACTCCAATTAACCATATCAGCCCCAGCCTTAGTAAGATCAGTGATGAGAGCAAATATAGACGAAAAATTCAGGATGAATCTCCTGTAGAAATGGACAAAACCCAAAAACGTTTGTATTGCTTGGAGATTAGACAGCTGAGCCCATTCCAGAATAGCTTTGACCTTGGCCGGGTCCATTGAAAATCCCTCCGGAGAGATGATGTATCCTAAGAATCCAATCCTGGACTTCTCGAATTCGCACTGCTCTGGCTTAGCATACAGGTGGTTTTCTCAGAGCTTCTGGAGGACACAACGAACCTGTTGCTGAAGGGCCCCCAGGGAGGAGGAATAGGTTAGGATATCCAGGTATATTATGACAAAAGAACCAATGAATTCCCTGAAGACATCATTGATCAGGTCTTGGAAGACCACTGGAGCGTTGCAAAGTCCAAAGGGCATCACAAGGTATTCGTAATGACCAGAAGGGGTGTTGAACGCAGTCTTTCATTTGTCCCCCTCTCTGATGCGCCCCAGGTTATAGGCTCCCCAGAGATCGATCTTGGAAAAAACCTTGGCATGTTGAAGCTGGTCAAACAGGTCTGAGATTCGGGGAATTGGATATGTATACCTGACAGTGATTTTGTTGAGAGCTCTGTAATAAATGCAGAGCCATAACGAACCATCCTTCTTGCCAACGAAGAAGAAGCCTGCTCTGACTGGTGACTTGGATAGTCAGAAAAATGCCTTGGCTAAATTCTCCTTAATGTAGTGCTCCAGTGCTCTGGTTTCCGGACGGGAAAGAGAAAATAGGCGCCCCTTAGGTAATCTGGCCCCAGGAACAAGATCGATAGCACAGTCATATGGTCTATGGAGGGGGGGCAGAACATTGGCAGCAACCTCAGAAAAAACATCCTTGAATTCAGAATACTGGGATGGAATAGAAGAAAGCTCGGAGTCAATGGGCCTGATCCAGAGCTACGATGTAGCGCTGAGCGTACTAACACTCAGCGTTATATCGTGGACTCCCCCTGACACTCCCTGGCTGAAGGCTACCTTAACTTCAGCAGGCGTAAGCGAGGGTAACTACACTGGGACGGCGGCATTGTTACGATAATGCCGCCCTCCCAGCCTCATTACCCTCTCTCCCCTCACCTCCCTACACTAACTACAGCGTAGTAACGCTGGGGGACACCCCCTCCAGCGTTACTACGCTGGTGCTATGGACGCCCGATCCACAGTCGGGTGTTGCTGTAGTTATGCCGGGCAACATCTGCCCAGCGCATGCGTAGATCAGCTTTTCAGACGATCTTACACTTACGCCCGCTGTAGTTACTACGGCGGGCGTAGCTCTGTATCAGCCCCAATGACACAAATCGGAAGCTTGAGAGAAGAGGCTGAACAAGAAGAATCCCAGGAGATAATCTCCCCCATAGACCAATTAATTACTGGGTTGTGTTGGCACAGGTTGACAGGTTGAGCTGATGGACAATTAATAATAAATAAAGAAATATCCTCTGTATGTAATGCTCCAATGGCGCGGTTGACAGACACAGTACAATATTCCACAGCACCTCCATCTAAGGGATTACCATCCATCTCCACAGGCCATAAAGGCCTGAGTCAAAGGGCATAGAGGTATTCCCCACGAAGAGGCTAGCTGGAGGTCCAGAAAGTTTCCAGCTGCCCCAGAGTCAAGAAAGGCAAGAGTATTGAAGGTCTGCCCAAAATACCTAACGGAGGCAAGAAGCAGTAGAGTATTCTTTAGGGAAACCAGAGTGATGCCTAGTCGGATCTTCCCCCATTCCACTAGGCCTTGTCGTTTCCTGGACGGCCAGGCTAGTTACGTTTGTTCAGGCACTGGGTGGCTTGATGGCCTTTCTCACCACAATAAAAGCATAAACCCATGGAGCGTCTCCTGAGCTTTTCTTGACGGGAGAACGCTCCGAGATGCATTGGCTCGCACTCTTCATGTTCGCATGACAGGGGCAAAGGGTCCAAGGCGGGGGTTGTACAGACTCTCTTGTGTCTGCGTTCAGATAGAGGGCGGTCAATCTTAATTGAGAGAGATCAGGTCCTCCAGGGTTTTAGGGCTGGGAAACTGAACCAAGGAGTCTTTAATGGCCTCAGACAACCCCAAACGGTACTGGCGTCAGAGAGCAGGATCTTTTCAGCCGCTATCAACAGCCCACCGCAGGAATTCGGCACTGTACTCCTCCGCGCTGCAACAACCTTGCTTTAGGGATCACAAACTTGCTTCAGCTGATGCCATTTTATCAGGATCATCATAGAGAAAACCTAGCGCGCGGAAGAAGGCGTCCGCCCACTGGAGAGCCGGATGATCCTCAGGCAGTCCAAACGCCCAAAACTGCGGATCCACTTGGAGAAGCGATATAACCAGGCCAACTCTCTGTAGTTCAGAACCAGAGGAATTGGGACGCTGGCGAAAATACAATATGCAGCTCTCCTTGAAGTTTCTAAACAACTTGCGGTCGCCGGAGAATCTGTCTGGAAGATTCATCTTGACATCGGGAATAGGAAAAACTGAAGCAGAAGGAGAACAGGGGTTGCTAACACTTTCCTCCTGAGCGTTTACCTTGGCAGAAAGTTCCTGAAAAATTTGCGTCAGAGTCTGGATTTGAGTGGACAGGGACTTGACCATTTCCGTTAGACGTTCCATATAGACAAGTGAATGGCCAGTTATAATGTTATCAGTTCGGACGATGCAACCAGGGCGCAGAGTCTAACTAGGGCCTGGTCTTCACTAGAGCTCCTGATGGTGGGGATAATCTAGGCTGCAGGACACCTAGCAGGTCGAGGCCGCCAGAGGCAACACCTGGGAGAAGAAGGAAGAAAACTGAGGAAGAAGAGAGAAGGGAAAGATAGGTCGGAGAGGGAAGTTGGAATAGACAGGTCGGAAGGAACTGGCCTGTGATGGATACCACTGAACACCTAGCGAAGGCAGAACACAGACGGAGAGCTGGACTGCACAGGAGACGGACTGAATGGACAAGGGCTCAGGCAGCAAGCACACACCCAGAAGAGAACCCCCCCCCTGAAAGGGCAAACACTGATAGGCACTCATGGAAAAGGCAGGGAACAAAGGGAGAGGAGCAATCACTAGGATTAGAGAGGAGGAGAAACACTGAGAGACACAGCGAGGAACGAGGCAGGAGTAATGGGACACTCAGGAATCACTGAACTTGGCAAGGCACAAGAATCAGGCAAGGGTAGCAGGTCACAGAATTGAGAGCAGATGCTATAACTGGCAGGGGCATGTGGTACAGCTGATCTATTTACAGGGAGGCTGCCAAATCACAGACAGCCCTTGGATCAGCCTCCCTATACTATAGGCTAAGGTCCCAGCAGTAGTACCAATGAACAAACTTCATGCCCAGCGCGATGAGAGGAGGCATCCTGGTTGCTACCTTAACTTTTACAACAAGTCATAACAGGGCTTCCCTGCCTCTGACACCTTATTTAAATGGCTATCCACGCCTGTATCGCAGAGATACGGCCATCGTAAATGAAGGGTCAGCCCTTCTGTGTGCGCAATCGGATCATCTGGGGCGCACATGTTCCAAGACAGGGGACTTACGCAAATTACTTGCGTAAGTCCCCTGTCGTCCCCATGTCAGGATCTGGCCCAGTGTCAGTTAGAGAATGAAAAGAAATAATCCTGCTTAACTCACTCTGACCTCCGGTCTGTCTGAGAGGAGCTGCAGTGTGGCAGGTGACACTCTGGTCTATTGATGGACACACGGGGAGAGTAGCTCACTCTTGTGTATCTTCCATATGACCAGCATGGGTTGAACACTGACGACCTTTTATCTCGCTGCAGCTTCTCTCAGATGGAGCAGAGGTCAAAAATCATTGCACCTTGGTTAAAAAAATCTGGGGTGCCTTCATCTTTCTTTTTACCATGGTTGGTTACCTGGAGTGGCACCCAGGCAAGGTTTACATGCAAGGGGTGGCATCTTCAATGCATTTATGTATATATAGTTGGTAATGTAAAATATCTGGGAGAAGGATTTTCCCTGGGCTCCATATACACAAGTTATGTACTGAATATGTACCTTGAATGTATGTTGCTAATTTCCAAACAAAAACAGTTTACACAAAAATAAGTCAACCATTTTGACCGACAGTCTATTTTTATTTATTATATATTTTTATTTTACCTTCTCTTTAGCTGCGTTACAAAACTGTAGAACATTCTATAACGGTAATTTAAATACAGATCACTAAGTGGCCTATTTCAGAATATCCCCAAAAATCTGGACAGACAACAATAAAATAAAGTATTATAACAATATCTCAACAATCAATGCAGCCACTAAAATGGTGGTAAAGGCCTATTCCGCTATGACTGCTGTGCAGATATCCCAGGAATGTAAGGTAACTGCCAACAGCCTGCACACTCATTGGAATGTGTGGAAGCCTGCTCTGGACATGACAGAGTTAAGTAGGTGTTAGAGACCAAACATGCTGGAATTACAAGGAGTGGCATTGCCAGTAATGTGTCCCCCTCTAAAGCAGTTCTCTTCAACACAAGTATGAACATAAAAGCCGCAGACAGAGAACTAGGAGGGGTTCAAAGTAAGAAAACCTGATATTTCCTATAGGAAGTCAGGCTGTGTGTAATTTGCACAGGGAGGCACCTGCATATGCAAGTCAAGAATAATGAATAACACTCCAAATAGCTCCAGTGATGGCCATGTCTTCTGCACTCAACTGTGTTTAATAAGCACGTTGTAGTCATCGTACAAATATTACACAACACAATGTTGTCGCCAGCTGGCATCCACGGTCCGGTTACCTTTTCCCTGTATGGTGAATAATAACATTTGATTTTTTTTCTCCTTATTTTTATTCAGGATTCAGCATATTGTATTTTCAGAGTGTTTTAGCTAAATAAACATTTATTTTTGTAGCTGAGTTGCCTAATGTATACTCTAAGCAGCACTGATTGACTAGTAAACACAACAAATCAATAAGGCAAAGGTTGTGCCTGCGTTTAATTCATAGTAGTTCACAACATGAGGAGCTGGGTGTAAGGGAATAACAGGGGGTATATAAGAGGTCTGGACATGGCACACTATATAAAGAACATGCAGGGTATATAATGGGTTTGGGAATTACACAAATAACATATGTTGGGTATAATAGGGGTCTTGTAGTGGCACACTATATGTATTGTCCTAAACTCTTATATAAAGCACATATATTACAGTGTGTGCCAACCCCTGACCCCTAATATATCTCACAGGTGTGGTTTGCTAGTACAATGGGCTTTTTTTTTTTTTTTTTTTAAAACAATGGCCAACCCATGGCCAACTGATTCACATACACTGACGCCAGACTTAGGACTGATGCACACATGGGCACGTAATGAGTCCCGCATGCGTGGCTAGAGGGGCAAGACTCTTAATGCTAAGTTAGAGTTAGAGCTGATTCACAAGCAGGAGAGCCTTGCGTAAACTAACATACACACAGGAAAATCTAAGGTAGCCCTCAACCAGGGCCGTAACTAGGGGCGTGCGATGGGGGCGGCCGCACAGGGTGCAAATCTTAAAAGGGCACCAGTGAGTTAATATTTATGGTTAAATTGGCTTGGAATTCACGGTCAGGGGGCATTATCTTTCCTTTTTGCCCCTGGCGCTAATATTTCTAGTTACAGCTCTGTCCTCAACCACTCATAAATGGAAGAATCGCATTGTTTGTTGTGAGGCCATGCGTCTTCTACTTAGTTCAGCCCACATCTGCTGTGTGTTTATATTCAATGGATGTGTGTTTTTAAATTAAACAAATAAAGGCACGTTTCCTTAAAACAATTCTGATTTTACATTTTGTGCAAGACTTTAACATTGTAAAGGTGCCATTATTTGTTTAGAGTTTGTGAAGGTTTATTTTTTATTTACTGTTAATTCAAACACTATTACATTTACTTATATTTAACTGTGTTGGTTGTTTGTGTTGTTTTAATTTTTTTTAAATGCATATTTTTAAAATGTTATATGAAAGTCTCTATATGTAGTGGATCATTTTATTTATAACTTCACACAGTATGTGATTATGTGTATTGTGTCATGATTATTTTTATTACATGTTGTATTTTTAATGGTTACTTTTGTTTTCATATGATAATGAGAGAACGAGCTGTTTTTATAAAAAAAAAACGTTGCTTTTCCAAAGCCTAATCAGTGCGTTTAGATACGTATCTTTGAATCATAAGCAATTTTAAGCACCATTACGCACGACTGATTTACAGCTAATAAAGGGCCGTATTCACAGATGCGTGTGTATAAAGTACGCAAATATTTGCACGTACGTGGCAAGGCAACACCCATGACACTCCCCTCACACGGACGGTATTTTGGTGACTTGTGCATCCATATGCAACTTTCACTCTATGGGCCTGATCCAGACCCCCGTCGCCCAGGGGGGAGGGTGTGTAATGAGGTTGGGAGGGCGGCACCTTACCAGCATATTAACAGTAGCTTACGCCGGCTGAAGTTAGGGTAGCCTTCAGCCAGCGTAAGCGACTGTTTATACACTGGGGCAAGGGGGAGTGTCAGTGGAGGGAAGCGATGGTACGCTGAGCGGTAAACCGCTCAGCTTACCATCGTAGGTCTGGATACGGCCCTATGTGTGTAGTTACATGCGGCAGTAACTTACGTACATGCATACATTACTAACCACGCCCTGAAAAAGCCATTTAAATGCCCCCCGCCCACTTTCACGTAACTTCACATGCATGGAATTAAACCACGCCCCTCCATACGTATGTCACTAAGTCCAATTTAGAAATCCGGACGTAATGGACTTCCGAACCTAAATCCAACGTTGATTGCGTAAAAAATGTTACTACGCATGCGCAGTTCAACCATGCCTAAAAATACACATGTGATAAGTGGCATCTGTGATCTGTGAATCTGGTCCAAAGTCCGCACGTACCTAATTATACGCAGGAAAGACTTACGTCCTTACATTGCACTCCCGACACACGGGGGTGGTTAATCGGTTTCTTTATTTTCTCTGAATCGGTATTGCGGTTTTCACGTGCGTATATTTAGGTAAGTTTGCAATTTTACTCTTAAGTGTGAATATGGTTCAGTATGCTCATGTGTTGTAGGGCATGCTGTGACTTTTAGTACCATAAGCAGCAACATGCCAAGTGCTAAAGCAATGTTGCACCATGAATTATATTCCTGTAACCTTAAAACCTAATGCCTATAATAGTGTGCCCACAACCTTAAAACATATTGTTCAAATAGCTGCAAAAAATCGCAGTTTAGTAAATCTTGTCCCAAGGCTCCCAACACATGTACAATGTCTACATTCGGTCCTTGGACAGAAGCTTGTAAGGAGTGTGCTTAGAGTATATAAAATGCAGGCTTAAGGCTTAATTTAATCTTTCTATACTAAGGGGCGTCAATTTCTTATGCAATTTGTTGATTAGATTTATATTTGACATTGTATAACTTTGTGCTAATGTTTTTAAATAATCTGTCTAAATGTTTGCATTAAATAGTGGTTTTAGCAGTAATTTTTTTTTGGTCTTGTATATATTACATATTATATATCATACATTAATGGTTAATTTAGTTCAACAACCGGCACTGTCCTACGTTACTGATGTCTCATTCTTTTGGGAAGTAAAGGAAGTATTATGTCTGTGTGAACAAGTCCTTATCTGTATGTTTGCTACGCATCTGTAAAATGAGCCTACACATTTGTTCATATTTATAAAAAAAGAAAAAGAAAAGAAAGGCAGGTGAATCGCTATATAAAAGCAGCCATGCTGCCCTTACTTCCATCATCAAAGGGGAGCAGGAAATCTGTCTGAGTCACTGTCAGAATGTGTGATCAGCTTTTATGCCTTTATTTTATTGCAGCGAGATTGGGTTACTTAGCTTTGCTTTAAATCAGATGAAAACAAAGATTAGAAACTCAAGTATCTTTTTCCGGATTACTTAGTGTGACTACAGCATGCGTGTATGAAGGCTCCTCATTGACATCTCTAACAAATGCTCTTATATAGAAGCAGGTGGAAGTATTTGCCTGGAGCTACCTAGAAAAAAAGCTTTTTACAGAGAAAATCCTTAGGATGACAGAAATAATGGACCTGATCCAGACCTCTGTGCATGTCCCATATGTATGAAGGTCTGTACGTGAGAGGGAAGTGAACTCCCATAAGTGTCATCACATAGAATATCCCCAGATGCAACCCCCTTAAGTTGTTTGGAACCATTAGCATTTGTTAGTTATTATTTGAATGATTTCTTTATACAACATGTATGTAATCTCTTTCAGTCTTGCCATGGTGTATGACCTGTGACATGAAACTCTTTCACAAGCTCATCTTTGTTGAAGAGTTTGGCTGTTCCTCATCCAGTTTGAAGCCTCCTATGCAGCTGTTTCTGTTTCATTTGACAGTGTTTCAACTTACATATGAAAATGATGATCATTATCACTTGTTTGGTGTGATTGGTTAATCATTCCCTGAGTTTGTGCAAGTGTACCTAGAAGCATTAATGCAGTTTTGAAGGCAAAAGGTGGTCGCACCAAATATTGATTTGATTTAGCTTTCTCTTCTGTTCATTCACTTTGCATTTTGTTAATTGATAAAAAAAATAAACAATTAACATTTCATTTTTTTAAAGCATTGTTAATTTACAGAATTATTTCCACACCTGCCTAAAACTTTTGCACAGTACTGTATATAACATGAAAATGTATTCACTAAATACCTGTGCCATCCTGCTGTGATACCATGTTTCTAGTTGTAACTATTGTGTGGCTCTTGGTGCATAACTACAACAAAAGACATTCATAATACGATCTGTATAACGCTCAATGTGTAAAGCTGGCCATACACTAGGACGATTATCAGTCCCAGCAGGGGGTGAGCCGATAAACGGGACGATTTCCCGCTAGGGAAATGCCATGTTATCGGCACCATACACCTCCTCTGCTGGGACCGATAATCCTAGCAGAAGAGGGGAGGGGGCAGCGCTCTCTGTTGCTGCTGCTGCTTTATATCTATGTGCAAAGCTGCTCTGACAACTGTGCAGGTATACTTTAAAGCTGTCAGAGCAGCATAGTACATAGATATACAGCAGCGGCTATTGCATGCACAATACAGATAAGAATCTGCCGAAGCAGTGCTTCACACAGCGCGAATTCGGCAGATCCCTATCTGTACTACTCCTGCAATAGCCGCTGCTGTATATCTATGTACTATGCTGCTCTGACAGCTGTAACGTATACCTTCACAGCTATCAGAGCAGCTTTGTACATAGATATAAAGCAGCAGCAGCTCTGAACAATAGGGAGCCATTCACCTTAAAATATCGGGAGCTTTCTCCCGATTTAAATCAAACATGTCAAAAGATCAAATAATCGCACCAGAGCGTTTCTGGTGCGTTTATTTGACGTTTAAAAAATTGATTTGTACCGTACACTAGAGCGATTATTTGCCCGATCACCCGATAATTTGGAAATCGGGCCGATAATCGCCTAGTGTATGGCCAGCTTAAGACTGCACCTCTTTTGTTATCAGGGATATTGCTATAGGGAAAACTATGGAACCACAATGAAGGTGTGATTCTGTCTGTGAATCATACTTATCAAGTGTAAAGAGTGTAGAGTACAGTTAAAGAAAGACTAAACAAATGACGACAAAGTAAGCACAAATGTAAAATTGCACAGTTTCTAGGCTAATTATGACAATTCTGGCTTTGTAGCTTTATAATGTCCTAATATTTTTCTTTCTGACGATCCCTAATATTTAGAGGAAATATGTGGGCAGATTACTTTCCTTTAAAGGGTATGTCACAGCCCTGACCTCAGTTGAGGCTGCATGAGTTATGTGTAACAAGGTGTTAATCAAAATAAACCACCTGGTCTGTGCTCAAATGACTGTGCTTTTACCACAAACACTACTCATTAGCTGTCACTGCCATCATAAATGTTAATTCTTACAGCATACACACTGACTCTGAAAGCCTTCTGTTCCTTCTTCAGACTTCTCTAATACAATGTACTTTTATCAGAATTATCATAAACTCAAAATGATGTTTAAAGCGTTTAAGAACCAAGCTATCACGTGACTTTGTTAAAAAACAGAGACATGAACCTAATAAATGAATTTTAGTATGAAAAAAATCCCAATGGTTACAGTACAAAAATGATAAAAAAAATGACATAGAATATATAACAAACATTTTTATTATTAAATAAAAGGGTAATAATGCAGAAAGAGGTCACTTACACATAGGATTCTTTCTGTGCTAAGAGGCTGGTACATTCCCTCAATAGTGAAATTGAGATTTCTAGATTTTAACCAAACTATAGTCTCATATCAGGCATTTTAAATGCACTTTTGCCTCTACCGGCCCCCACTTCCTTTTTCCCTTTCCTCTAGAAGGTAATTTCAGATTTGTGTATTTCGTTTTTTTTTTATAGGTTCTACATGAGAATTTGAGCTTATCAGTTTGACACAAGGAATTTGGGTCTGGTAATTAGGGCCATGCAATAAATCCTTTATTGACATTTTAATGAAACTACACAAACATATTCTTCTGGATAGAAGTAAATACATTTTTGACAGAATATCAGGCAAGAACAATAATAGGTCACATCATATTCCTACAATCCTACTTTATACAAAGATTTTTATCTCACTACGACAGAATAATTAATAAGTGAATTAGCCTCCTGCCAGAATACATTACAATAGTTTAAACATGCTTGTGACCATAAAGGGTTTTGACAAATGATTATGGGCAGCCTGATTAGGCCAAATAACCCTTTTCTGTGGTCAAGGTTTTTGTTTCTATTACAGTAGTGAGGCTCTTCACAAATTCAAATCATTTCTTGTATTACATTTGTATTATTGAGATATCACCTTATGTTTTGGAACAATAGTGTAGTGTAATGTATTAATGACAATAAATAATATAGTGAATGAAAAGCATCTATTATTCATAGTTGCCGACTTTTGGCAGCTTCTCTCCGGGAGATCCCAGAGAGAAGCTTGCGGGGGGCGGGGCTTAATGGCGCGATTTATGCAAATCGCGTCATTAGGCTCCGCCCCCTAGCTCATACGGCCCCGTTTTTACTTAAATTAGGGGTCAGGACGGGGCTTGATGTCGCAAATTGCGTCATCAAGTCCCTTCCTGTGCCTAGCAACACTAGTATACTAGTGTTGCTAGGCACAGGAAGGGACTTGATGACGCAATTTGCGGCATCAAGCCCCGTCCCGACCCCTAATTTAAGTAAAAACGGGGCCGTATGAGATTTGCCGGCTCTCCCGGGATACCGGGAGTGCTGCCCGAATTTCGGGAGTCTCCCGGACATTCCGGGAGAGTCGGCAACCCTGCTATTATTTCTTCTACCCAATATAATATTATTATTATTATTATTAACAGGTTTTTATATAGCGCCATCAGATTACATAGCGCTTTACAATTTTAATAATCATTATAACAGGTCTGGGTGGTAACAGACAGACTGGGTGGGTAAGAGGGCCCTGCCACAGGCTTACATTCTATAGGATATTAGGGATTGATACATAAGGGAAAGTGCTATATAATCACACAACAGACCAGCCAGATTGCATGGTAAAAGTGCTCAGTGCTCTGTGTGATCCAGTCACACAGCAGTGTTAGTAACAGAAATAAGGGGAATTTTAGTATAGAATGAACGAGAACAAGTTTGGTTTAATCATGAAGTGATAATCATATAATAAGGTTGTTGTAAATAATGGTGTTGACAAATGTTATGTAGGTTGTGGAATTTGGTACTTGTCTGAAGAGGTGAGTTTTGAGGGAGTGTTTGAAAGTTTGGAGAGTAAAGGATAGTCTTAATGGGTGAGGAAGGTTATTCCAGAGAGTGGGTGAAGCCTGGGAGAAGTCCTGTCAGAGCAGAGCATTTGTTTAGTGTAGAGGAGAGCTGTATGTCCTGTGAGGCTTTGAGAGTACGAGCTGGGATATATCTTGAGATGAGTGAGGATATGTATGCAGGTGCAGTCATATTGATGGCCTTGTAGGTTAGCAAAAGGATCTTGTATTTGATTCTGTACAATACAGGTAACCAATGTAGAGACTGACAGAGTGGAGAAGCTCTTGAAGAGCGTTTGGCAAGGAAAATCAGTCTCGCTGCTGCATGTAATATAGACTGTAGAGGGGGTAATTCTATAATGTGGGAGTCCAATAAGGAGAGCGTTACTATAATCAATGCGGGAGATGATTAGTGCATGAATGAGAGTTTTTGCAGTGTCTTGTGTGAGATATTTGCGTATTCTGGAAATGTTTTTTAGATTTATGTAGCAGGATTTAGAGACAGATTGTATGTGGGGAACAAAGGACAGTTCAAAGTCAAGGGTAACAACTAAGCACCAAGCTTTAGGAGTAGGGATTATTTCAGTGTTGTCGACAAAGATAGAGAAGCCAGGTGGGTATATATCAGGTCATATCTGTATTTTGAGTTATTTTTACCCGCAGGCCCCAAACTGTAATTATAGAAGTGTAGCATAACAACAATGGTTACATAATTGTCAATTGAAAACAAAAGACTCAGACATGTTTAAGAGAAACAAACTAGGGATGGGCTCTGACTGCACATTAAAGAGGTTACATATCACAACTTGTATTGGTTAATGTTGGTAATTGTGGCTTGGATACTCAGACAGTGATAACTGTGTAGTAGCTCAGTGTTGGCGTGCAGAAAGAAACACTATGTACCAAACAAAGTTACGTGGTAAGGGTGTGGGAGAACATAGACGCTTCATAACAAGGATAGGCAAATGTTGTGCGACTTAACCTGTTGCCAGATAGTTATTTTACAAAGAGAGAAAGTCAACAACAAAAAAAAGAATATACACTGTGTATATTCTCAAATAGTGTTATTCACTATATTATGGCATATTTTTAAAATTTACCACATCCCCCCCCGCAATTGTGAATTGTTCAGCTGTAACCTTGCATGGACCCAGAGAGAGAGAGAGTGGGGGGGGGAGCCCCGGCACCAATACTCGCATCAGTAGGAACGTCTTAAAAACAAGCCTGCCCTGTGTATCATCCAGAGGCGGAAGTACCATTGGTGCAACAGGTGCAATGGCACCGGGGCCCATGCTGATACAAGGGCCCACAGCCGTTATCACCGCACTGCCAAAGCTCCCCACCAGGTTACTTGGTATATCATCAGGGCCAAAGCATATTTTTTGCACCTGGGTCCATATCTGGCTAGTTCCGCCTCTGGCATCATCTATCTATCTGTCAGGCTTTAGAGCATTTGTAAATATTGAACCTTTTTCCTCTTAGCTGGTAACCAATCAAAGTGCCATATACTGTATATATAAAGAGAGCTATAAGTCTACCTTATTTAGTCTCCATTGTTTAATTCCCAATGTAAATAAAGTACTGCATATAGTGGGCCTGATGTAGACTGGAAAGTACGACCACTGGCCAATGCTCAGGTCAAATACGCACATAGTTATGGCGATCCAAACCTGACTCCAACTTACTTTTACAACCAGCGTTTCACAGCAGAAGATAGAAACACAGGTATATAGTAAACAAAAAATAGACTTTACTGTGCAAATCAACACATTAAAACATGAAAAGTGATACACATCATAAAAACATCATAAAAACAATGGTATGGAACTATAGCTAGAGTATTGGGGCAGGGGTCATGTCCATTTTGAAAACAGTGGCCCTTGTTGGTTATAATGTTAGTCCTGTTGTTGCCGTAGAAAATGAATCTCAAATAAGTGCCTTCAATGATGGTTTTGGATATTATTATGCTTAAGCAGCTAGTATCCCAAAAAGTATGTACTCTGAGGGTGGGGGCTTATAGGCGCGATTTATGCAAATCCCCTGACCAGCAATGCCATTTTTCTTAGTATAACTAGGGATGGGGACGGAGATTGAGGATGCAAATTGCGTCATCAAGTCCCATCCTGCCCCTAATAACGCTAGGAACAGTAGTGTTGCTAGGCAGGGGTGCGGGACTTGAGGTCATGGTTTAAATGTGATAAAAGTGACATATAACTAACTTATAATTTGTATAATGAGTATATTTAAATGTCTTGTAAAGTATAATATTACGTAAACATTTAGGAGTCAGTTTATCTTTATACTGGTTTTACTACTTGTCAGTCATTTAGAACCAAGTGAAACTGCAGGTAAGTTACAAAATCTATTACATAGGACCAATTTAGTTACTGTAATTATTATATATTAACAGGTTTTTATATAATACCTTTACAATTTTAACATTTGAATATTTCACATTATGCCCTGCCCCACTGGAGCTACAATCTAAGGGCCTGATCCAGACTTAAGATCATTTTACGTATGCAAGCGTACCTAAGTTACGCACTATTAAGTATAATGCACTCCCCCTGGCACCCAATTCTCACGTACGTAACTTTGCTGAGTTCTGTGTCCAGATCCCTACCTTAACCTTGCGTATGTCTGAGCGTACGTAATGCCTTGTTGTATCTAAGGGCTAGATCCAAACCTTGTTAAGTGCATGAACTTAGTTACTCAAGGGCTAAGCCATGTTGATTTCAGGGGGAGCCAAGTTAATTGTATTCTTTGCATGCAGGGATATATCTTTAAATTGCTTACTGCACACAGATACTGACCAGCTTTACTATCACACTGTTATTTAGACTTGAGATAGGAAACATCACCTCTCAACTCTAATACTGTTTGCAACAGATGAAATATGACTCCCCTGCAATCAACATGGTTTAGCCCAGGAGTAACTAAGTTCATGCACTTAACAAGGTCTGGATCCAGCCCTAAGTGCCTAAAACAGCCCAGTCAGCAGCCATCAACCTACCAGCATGTTTTTGGAGTGTGTTATGAAACCGGAGCACAGGGAGGAAGCCCACGCTGATACGGGGAGATCATACAAACAGAATTGATCTCATAATATCAGCGCTGTGATGCACTAGTGGTAATCACTAAGCCACAATGCAGCCACTGTAAAGATAAACCTAACCACCTGTAAAGATGAATACAAATGAAAGAACAACTTAATTTTACACTGTGCTGTGAAAGTAGACAAGCTAATCCCAATGACAGGATGGCTGACAGTCATAAAGTCAGAAGTTAATCTGCTGGCACTAAATGGCAGACAGGTTGAACTAATCAACTTTCTTCTATCTGGCGCCATTAACTCGACACTTGTCAGATAAAATATTGCAACGTCACTTACAGTGTTCAGCATTACACTGACCCATTAAGAAACACATTATGCACAGAGATCATCATCGTGCCTTGTGACATGCATAAGAAGGGGTGTGCCAGTAGTCCGTAAAAAGGAATTTAAGAAGAGTGGGTGGGGGGGAAGCACTTGAATAGGGCTGAATGGTCTGGATTAGACAACTCTGTTCTTACTTAAGCAAACTCCGCACAAAGAAACGCAGAGAGTTATGGTAGACTTATGGCGAAGGAAGTCTGCAAAGATCCGTATTAATGAAGGGAGTGTCACGGGAATACATTGGCCACTTAGTTGCGTAGTTTTGTGAATCCATACATCAGTAGTAGTAGTAGTAGTAGTAATAGTAGTAGTTGTACATACCGTCCAACTGTACCTATTTAGCCGGTACAATACCGCTTTTAATGGTTTGAACAAGCTAAAAAGACTCCTGTACCAGGTTCTGGCTGGAATTCCCTCCCCCTTTACTCACCTTAGAATCCTGCAGCATCTCATGACTATAGCAGAGCTGCGGGAACAGACTCCTGCAGCTCTGCTAACATGACAAGACCCTCTGCTGGAAGTTTTTGCTCATATGACAAGGTGTAAAATGAGATTTTCTACCTTATCATATATGCAAATGAAAATGGAGGTAAGCAACGCCCTATCGGTGGAGCAAACAACGCCCCCTCATGGACACGCCCCTCGGGTGTACCGGTTTGCAATAAGAAAACCAGAAGTTATGGTAGTAGTAGTAGTACTAATAGTAGTAGTACTAGACGTGAGGGCATAACGAGTGTGGACAAACTGGTAATGCGTTTGCCTGTGGTAGCCTTTACCAAGAGTGCAGCTTTAATAAATAGGCAGTAATCACGTATTATGTTAACATCTCAGTTGTTGTATTTAACACTGTAAATTAGACTCTTAAATGAGCTGAGAATACATTATAGGGGGAGAAGTAATTTGAGTTTTATTGTGGGTGAAGTAAAGAAGAAGAAATAATATGTGGTTAAAGGAGGAATTTATCAGGTGAGATATCCGGAGTTCTGTGTAATATATATTGATTCTCTGTCTCATTTGATTGCATAATCATAGCTCAGTGAATTGCTATTTCTTATGTGCATTACCATGTATTGTACATAGGTGAGATGCAACTTTTCATAAGAAATCAGCAGAAGGAAATGTCAGGAATGCTGCCATTACCTAATGCCTCTAGCTCCCCATTTCTGCTGTCTTCCTGTCTGCGATTCAAAACATGAATGGTCCTGGAAGTGACTCACCTCCTGGCTCTTATTAGCCATAAAAAGCAGGAATTGATGAATTATACAGTGTCATTTTCATACTTTTTATCATATTTAATTTATTAAAAAAGAAGAATGAATAAAACAAAATGATGTTTCCTCTGCAGTAAAAACAAAATTAGATTTGGAACTTTAAGGATTGTGATACATCCAGTTTAAAGTCGGACATTAAATCTGACAGGCTCAATCATCCATATGTAGCAGTAGGGAAAAGGCCCTAGTTCCCTGTATAATACAGTTCTGATTGCTAACAGACATTGGACCAGAATCAGACTTTGCAAAGGGAATTTTTCAATCAGTAGGTTGAGAAAACGCCAGCATTTAGTGACTATGGATATGTAGGTGCCAAATGCCAAGTACGGGTTTCCATTCCATTTCCAAAGGTGGGAAAGATTAGATGCGGAAAGAGATTCTGATACATAAGAGGGGTGAGGGGTATGTAAACTGTTCAGTGAGTGCATGCTAAGCGCCCACCGCTCTATTCAGACTTCCGATGCTACATGAGGATGGCACAGAAGTCTAAAGGTTTTGTGTCGGAATTCCTTACGAGTGAAGTGAGGGACCAAACACAGAATGTTGGTTTAGGCATTGTGCTGTCACGTTTAGATCATTTTATTCACGGATGTGCAGAACGTTTAATGCATTCTCATTATCACCAAAGTATAACTACCATTTACACTATACTTAACAGTACTCTGCCCTTCAATTGGATCGCTGGGGAAAGGGAACGTATCTGGAAAAGTAGCTGCACTCTATGGGCTGGATCCAGACTTAAGAAGGAGCTTGAAAATAAGAGAGGAAAGTTACTCCTGGGTTAAACCATGTTGATTGCAGGGGAGTCATATTTCATCTGTTGCAAACAGTATTAGAGTTGAGAGGTGATGTTTCCTATCCCAAGTCTAAATAGCAGTGTGATAGTAAAGTTGGTCAGTATCTGTGTGCAGTAAGCAATTTAAATATATATCCCTGCATGCAAAGAATACAATTAACTTGACTCCCCCTGAAATCAACATGGTTTAGCTCAGGTGTAACCTTTTTCTCTCTTAATTTCAAGCTTCTTCTTAAGTCTGTATCCAGCCCTATGTGCCGTACTTTCTTTGGGATCCACAGCTGCAGTTGCATTTGCATCTAGATCCCGTAGAGGCCGTCTATTATTTGCATTTGGTAATACAACACACACAATGCATTGTAATTGCCTTCAGGTTTGACTCAGGTCCTCAGTCCACTTATATAAGGGTAGTTGGGAGGCACTTGTTAGCTTGTAACTAATCGGACTTGGTCACTAAGAGCTTTGTGACCATAAAGGTCCTCAGGGCATCTCTACAGCGTTCCTAGCCCATCTACTGACAACTCTTAAAGGTGGAACATAACATAGATGGAACGTTATTATAAATCCTATAACACTGGCGATATTATACAATAGATCTTTTTCCCACACACAGTCACATGCTGGCTTGTGCTCAAGCTGAAATAAGCCAGGAAACAATACAAATCCAGTCAGGCATAAATCATGTTTGTCTTATGGGATTGGCCGCATGTAGACAGGTTTGGCTGATAACATCATTCTGTGGAAACTGAAAATAAAATAGAGATTTCAACCTTCTGTCATCTTACACTTTCCTGTCAACAGAAGAGTTTAATCCATAAACATTAACTAGAAGGCTAAATATTATATAATTATATTATACTATTGCTCCTATAACTCCCATCCTTAACCAGGATCCTTTTACATGCTGGCACGCTCTCCGCAGCACCTTCCACGTGCGTTCCATATATCAGGCTGAGGTTTCCTGGTTAACCTGCTCTTCTATTGTACATGTTACCTGTGATTCCTGAGTGTGTTTCCAGCCTGACATTACCTTCTGTGGATCCTCCTGTCCTGTGCCTTCCCAGCCTATCCTGCTCCGTTCTACTCCTCCAGTCTAAGGGCTCCATTTACTATATCGTTTTTAAGGAGATAAAGCCTATTTTACACCTGAAAACGGTCTGAAGATGGCGTTAGGGTATGTATTACAGTGGTCCCCCATATATCCCCCTTTTCCTCCCCATAATTGCTGTTATTAGGGGGAAAAGGGGGGTATATATCGAGAGATTCAAAACACAAATGAAAATGTACAAAAATAAAAAATTTATTTATAAATGATTAATAAAAATACTTTACATTAATAATAATAAAAAGAACAAATACAAAATAAACAGTTTACTTACCTGTCCCGGCATCGCTGCCTCGGAGTCCCACACATGCGCAGTCCCACCAAGTCCCAAAAGGCAGCTAATGCGCATGCGTGGGCACTTCTTTTTCACTCGATGCTGGCGAAAGTCCCGCGGATCTCGCCGGACAGGTAAGAAATAGTAAATTCAGCAAAAGAAGGGGCTCTGCTCGCAGCGAGGTATAGCGAGTGTGCATTTGTAAATGTACGCTCGCTTCCAGAGATATAGTAAATTGAGCCCTATCTGTGGTTCTCCCCGTTTGCTTGCAGTGTGAGAGCCCTTGTTTGTCCTGTCTGTCTCTTTTGTGATCCCATCACTCTCCTATCTCATTTATGACATCACTCTCTCCCTTACTCTTCCACTCTTCACTATTTCCCCACTCTGTGTCTCCCTATTGTCTGCCCCTACCCATTAAGATTGTAAGCTCTTACAAGCAAGGCCCTCCACCCTCTTGTCCTCCCTCTTCCTCTGTTAACATATGAGAACTGTATTGTGGGCCGTATTCAGAGAACCGTTTTTGCGGGGAGTTGCGTGCGTATTTTTAGGATCGGATCAACTGTGCACGCGTAGTAACTTTATATACATAAGTTACATTGAAAATACGCTCGTATGTGCTTTAGGCACGGGCATGTGAATCGCACTTGGGGACATACGTGCAGATGGGCGGCGTAGAAATCCGTACTTGAAAATTTACATAAAAGTGGGTGGGGGGAGGCATTTAAATGAACGTGTGGAGGCGCGGCTATAAAGAATTGCACGGACGGAGCACATATACACACGTAAGTACACACGGAAAGATCAGAGTGATCTAGGGACTCGTAAGTCACCGACCGCACGTCAGGGAGAGGGGAGTGTCGGGGTTGGTGGTGGGTGTTTCCTTGCTTCGGCCGTGCCTACAATTGCGTACATTAAAATAACGGTTCTCTGAATACGGCTGTTTCTCCATTCTTATCATTTTAGTGTTATCCTGTCTCACCTTGTTTATCATTTTTGTCATGTCTCCGTTATTTGTATGACATTACGAACCCTTAATGGCACCTTATAAAGAAACAATAAAAATAATAACAATTGGAATGAAACCAATGCAAGGTGGATCCTGGCAAGGTTTTATAAGGGTTGAGGTCCTGGTCAGACCTTCTGTTGGTGTATGCTGGGCAAAACTTTAACCCGGGGAAGCTGCTCTGGGCCTTCCACTGGATGGAATTGGCAGTTAGCAGTTCACAGAGTGGTAACATTCTATACACACACACACATACACACACACACACACACACACATATCACTATCTATATATACACACACACATACATCACTATTTATATATATATATACACATACACACACATCACTATCTATATATATATATATACACATACACATCAATGTCTATATACACACACACACATATCACTATCACACACACACACACACACACACACTATATATATTAGTGAGCCTTCCACTAGATGGATTTGGATGACATGGCATCCCAGTTTAGGAGAGACTGTCCCAATTCACAGGCCACAAAAGGGACAGGACTTATGGAGAAGATGGTGTGGTTTGGATAAATAGGGTCAGTTGTGGGTGGAGTTTGTCCAGAACGGGAAAAAAGTAAAAGTGATTATAAATCTGTACAGAAAGGAAAGCTTATAAACTGAAGATTTAAATTGGACAACGCCGGGCACTTCGGCTACAAATACAGGGGTGTGGATTGCCACTTTCGAATAAGGGCCATTTTCAAACCCCTCCCCCCCTTTCTTTGAAGACAGAGCTGCTCAGAAACTTCTTTCTCCGTCTCAGACAGTTAAGTATTTCTCTAACCCCAGCCCTTATGCTAATTCTTACCCTAACCCTCCCCTTCTATTACCCTAACCCTCCCTCCCTTCCCGATCCATTCCCCCCCTGCAGCCTAACCTTTCTCCTCTTCTCCGATCTATCCCCTTCTTACAGCCTAACCATAATTCTCCCCTTCTCCGATCTATTCCCTCCCCAAAACCTAACCCTAAGTCTCCCCTTTTGCAATCCATCTCTTCCCCGCAGCCGGACCCTAAGTCTCCCCTTGTAAGCTCCATACCCTTCCTGAAGCCTAACCCTAAGTGTCCCCTACTCCCATCCACCCCCGACATGCAGCCTAACCCTAAAATGCACCCTACTAAACTACATCCCCTCTCCTGCACTAACCTGTCCTTAAAGTGTAGAAACCATGGGGTCCGGCAAGGGATCGTGGGGTACATTTCAAAATGGGGCCATATTCTAAAATACACACAGCAGATAATTGGCTGTATGTAAATCGGAAATGGGTGTTTATAGCGACAAACGAAACCCCAAATTCAGAAACTGAGAGATTACAGAACCGGTAATTGGCATCTTTATGTTTATTAACCAGAATACACCTTATTACACTGAATACACCTGGCTCAAAGACCAAGTGTTGTATTTCATGGTGACTCACATGCATTTCCTGTATTTATACCAGTAAAAGACTATGTAATATAGGGCAATACATGATTCTATGCAGGGTATTCCTTTATTCTTTCAAGTATCTTAGCCAGGATCAGCCACTGTTAGCTTAAGTGTTGTAGCTTTTATTGAAGATCAATGATATAATAGTTATTACTTGTAAATAATTATCTCGTGTAGGTAGAATGCATATTTGTTCCTGCCTTCTCTCTGATTGCTTTATCGCTTTCCCCTTTACTTCTATTTACACACTTTCATGGCAGATAAACTTTCCCACAATAAATGTGCTGTGTTGGGTTGTACAATGTATAATCATGTACATTATGTGTGTCTGGCAATCAGACAGAGTTCTCCTGGGTTGACCCTTGTGGCTCTGAATGAATCCTCTGCTATCTGCTACAATGCCAACTGTGTGTGATTTTCCAAGCCATATTAACCTATTGTAAGGCTTATATTTTATGCAGAAGAAAATAAAACTTTATATGAACGTCCAGTTACTTTCCATTGAGTACACTTTTTTTGTCCTTACATGCTACTTAAGGATAGCTTTATTTATGGCTTAAGTAAATCAAGAGAGTGAGGGGACATTGGGACTATTTAATGACATTGCTGGGAGTAAGTATAGGAATGCACTTCCCTGCCAAAGGCCTAATTTAATGTGATGTGTATTATATATTGGTCACTAAAATTCTTGTATTGTAAATGGATCACTAGAATGTGTTGTATGCAGGTCTCTGTACCGTGCAGCTTGGCACATTTACCAGCTTTTTATTTCTTTCCTCTGGGAAATCCCAAAGGAGAAAAGGAGAAAAACAGCTGACAGTTTCACAAGCTTGATCATGTGAATTGTGTCATATGCCCCCTCCATACATTAGTATTCTAAAATTTGCAGCTTCAAGCTAACCTTCGTGTTTTGGTTTTGTATTTTTTTTTTCGTGTTTTGGTTGGCTGGATGACTAAGCTAAGCGACATAAGTCACTTTGTGATTGCCACACAAATCTGTCCACACAAATCTGTCCACAAAAAAGACAATCGGTCACACACCAAATTGTGATTAGATCCCATCTCGGATCCCAAAGTTCGGATGGGTTTTCAGAGAACCGAACCCACTCATCTCTAGTGTGTATGTGTATGTATGTGTGCACACCAAACTATAACATTTCATTAGTCACTAAAGGCCACATTTAGCACTAGTGAGTCTACAATGGGTGCAGGGTGTGCAGTGTCCCAAAAGAAAAGGGGGCCCCAAGGCACAAAACTGCTTGACTGGTTGCAGGGAGTCAGGGAGAAGATTCCTGATGTTGATATGGTATGGTGACTATAGTTTTATCACCAGCTAAATAATGTGAAATAAGTAAAAGGTTAGGGGTTGATGTTATAATATTTGTTCAATAGCAAAACAATACCAGTGGCAGATGCAATGGAGGTTAATCCACAGTAATGAGTAAGAAAATTCTTGCAGATTTATTAGAAACACAAGAATGTTGGTTTCTGTAAAATATACTGGGCTTCATACACAGATCAATAGGTCATACAATTTATATAGATGTACAGTGTTCAATGGCAGCAAAGGTGTAAGGTTTCACATAGGAAAAACAGCTTCTCTCCACTTCGGTAAAAGCTATGAGGCGTTGACAATGAAGAATTCCCTCTTTGTGACATTCACTCACACACTCTATGACAGACTGTAATCTGACTGGAATCTAAGCTCTAGACATCAGTGTAGGCCTTTATACAGGGAGCTGAAGGGTAGTAACTTTCCACACATGCTTAGATGCTCAGTCTAATACTGATATCAAAGTTGTAATTAACACTTAGATAGCGCTACTATCTCCAACACCTAGACGGCAGTCAGACAGCAATCGCTCCCTGACTTCTAGCCAGGGCCATCATCAGGGGGGACTTATGGGACTGGTTCACCGGGCTTAAACAAAGAGGGTGCGGCCCGTGCCTGTTTTCTATCACTAGTGCTGTCAGCTTGCCAATTGGTGGATGAATCAGGCCATTCACCAATCAGTGAATGTGTGGTGGGCATTTCATGGAATCATTCACTAATCAATGCAGCAAGAAGAAGGTTTCCACCAGTAGCTTCAGTACAGAATAGGTAGAAAAACTGGAATATGATGTTTAATAATGAGGAAAGGGGTCTGAAACGGGTCTTATCTGGGGGTCTGATTTTTTTATTAAGGAAATGTAGGTTAGAGGCTAATATGTTATCCGATGCTTAAAAAGAAGATTGTCTGATCCCAGATACGCTCTAGATCAATTCCTCTACACACAACAGAAGAAAGGAGATTGAATGATATCATACATTTACCAGGGTGAGAAGGAGGATTTATTAACTTTTTTCCTATTTCAACCATGTTATAATTCTATATGAATTACATACCTCCCAAGATTTAGAGGCCTGAAATCAGGACCCCGTCCAGTTCTGAATTCCAACCGTTTTCCCATAAGCCCCATCCCTTTTATGGAACACAAATCAGGCCAGTCACACCTAAATCAGGACAGTTGTGTGGTATGGTATTATTGACAACTAAATTGCATGTATGATATTGCTGCACTAATAAAAACAGTTTACACATAAAAGAAGGTTTGCAGGGGGGGGGGGTCTGATTAGTAATAATGATGTGTAAGAGAATGTCTAATGTTTAATAAGGAAGTAAAGTGTCAAATCGGGGGTCTGTGTTTTAGTAAGGAAGTTAAATTTTAACCTGTGGTCTACGGCCCTGCTTCTGAGTTTGAAGAAGAAAGTTACACCTGAACAAAACCATGTTGTTTTCAGTCAAATTAATTTTATTCTTTGCATGTTGAGAGAATACTTTGCTTTAGCTTATTACACACAGATACCGCAGGGTTGCGGAGGATATTCCGGGATACTCCCAAAATTTGGGCAGTTCTCCCACTAGAGAATACAGGAGTGATTGACAGGGGCGGGGCTTAATGGTACGATTTGCATAAATCATGTCATTAAGCCCCGCCCCCTACAGAAATGTATGGCTTCCCTCTGGGTTCTCCCGGAGGGAGGCACTAAATAGACGGCAACCCTGAGATACTGACCAACTTTATTTTTACACTGTTATTTAGACTTGGGAAGGGAAACATCACCTTCAACCAGGGTTACCTACTCCAAGAGATCTCGGGGCGGGGGGGAGAAATAGATTCTGCTTTGGTGGGGGGCTTAATGACGCAATTTATGTGAAATTGTGTCATTAAGTCCTGCCCCCTGCCTATCACTTATGTAATCTCTAGTGCTCCAGAGGGTAGGCGAGGCATGATGACATCATCAAGTCACACCCATCTCTAGTAACTCTAGGGATTACAGTAAAGATTGACAGGGAGTCTATTTTAATGGAGGTGGGATGGTGTAATCTGGGGTCTGTTTTATTTAATAAGGTTGGGATGGGATATTATTATTCAGTAATTCGAGTGATTCAGATTTTTTTTTTATGGGTCAGATCTGGGGGCCTCTCCTGGGTTTATATGTGTGTTTGATTTAATCTGGAAAATGCTTATTTGTATAAATTGTTCTGTGGCTTAAATTGAATAATAATATATATTATTATACTTAATTTGATAACATTTTTATATTTTTTTAATAAATCTTTCAAATGATCTCAGATCTGTGTTGTGAGCGCATGCAGGGAGTTGCAGGTTTACAACACCTTTAGTACCAAAGGTTGTCTATGGCTGCTATAAATATATATGATAGGTTACACATAGGCTGAAAGATAAATAACCGGCTAATGTCTGATTATTGTAATATACTAAAAAAGGGACAAAAATGTATGTGGGTGGTTGTTATGAGCCACTCTTTATTTTACTTGAAACCTTGTGTTGTAATATATGTATGTGTCACACTATTTTGTTTATGTATTGTTGTCAGTTTACCACGGGTTACCATTATAAGAGGTCTCTACTACAGACTAGTAAATACTGTCATTTGTAAGCACATATAATTGTCAGACGAGGCTTATCTTTTAGCTCTTGTGAAATCACCACTATTTTCTCTAATAATGACTATTCTTAGACTCTTATATGTCATGTGTTACATAGTATAGACCTTTAGAACAATGAATTTCAAATCATAGAGATAGAGAGATTATAGAAAAGGTTTGTTATACAAAACAAAATGTGACATTGGGTAAGTCAAATAAATACAATTACTTTAAAAGGGTTGAGGACCCTGCTTACAAGCAATGCTAAAGTTATGAATATGTACTCACCATAATGTGGTCACATACCTGCTGCATAGCTGGACAGAAGATCTTCAGTGATGCTGGATCGACAAATCTGTGCATGATGGGTACTCCAGATGGACACCAGTGCCATTTGTAGACAGGGCCGCCAAGAGGAATTCTGGGCCCTGGTACAGCAACTTTTCAGCAACACAACCCCCTGTCGAGTGCAGAGATAATTTTGCCACTGACACTTTGTGGTGGCACACTCTCTAAGGAGAGCACCCTGTCAACCCATTGGGGGTGCAGCTCTGCCCTCTTGAATGCATGCCTAGCCGGTTTAAATAATTATATATATATAGATGTACTGTAGTGCAATAATTCATAATTATATGAAAGCGGCACACAGAGATTTGTATAAACAACAGATTCCAGATTTCTGAGTGCCGCTTTTTTAAAAATACATGTATATATCACACACGCACAGGACGGTCACTTACCTCTTTTCTGCTTCTCACCTTTCTTCCTTTTTCTTCTTCCTTTTCCCTCTTCCTCTCCCTTTCTTCCTTCAGAAGTCTGGAGAGAGAGAGAGAGAACTGCAGACAAACCCCCAGTAACCTCATCGTATGTCTCCAGCCCCTTAGTATCCCCATTATATGTCTCCACAAACCCAGTATCACCCATCATGTCTCCAGACCCACAGAATCGGATGTTCATGTGGGCTCGGTTCTCTTAGAACCGGGCCTGCACATCTCTCTCTCTCTCTCTCTCTCTCTCTCTCTCTCTCTCTCCCCTCTATTCGCA
>WWET01001220.1:393900-404599 GCA_011038615.1 Limnodynastes dumerilii
AGACACATGACAGCCCTGTCTCATTGCCGCCGCCAGTAGATCACAACCAACAGAACAATATAGTTACAAGACAGGCACATTCTAATGCCCCAGAAGCTTAGTTCCCAGTAGTGCAGCCCCAGCGAGGCGTTTCGCAGTGGGAACGTATGTCTGGATCCAATCAAGTATTATTATTGCAAAGTATGACACTGCTCTCACCCAGCTACTATTTAATACCACCCGGCTGGCAACATTTTCTGGGGAGAACACTGCACATGCAACTGCCAGATGCACCGAAATCTGAATATGGCACAGTATTATTATTATTATTATTATTATTATTATTTTCTTTAATGAATTTCTTCTTTTGAAACTGCCAATACTAAGTGTAGCACTGCACCCACTAAATTATACAGGGTCCTGTTGCTTTGGAAATTTTACATCTTGTTTAACTATAGCCAGACTCAACAAACAAATTATACAGCCACCCGAGGGTCTGGCAGATAAAGTGAGCTGAAGCACAGTACTGACTTGTTATGTTTTTGATCATCATGAAATGTGATGCCTGGAAGGCTTGCATGTCCTGATGAAATCGGACCAGCCCAGTGAGGTAGCATAAGCTATTAAATAAGAAATATTTGTCTTTTGGTAAGTTCCACAAAAGATCTGTCATGTATGATTCATGTTTATACCCGCAGGAGCAGGAGTGGTGAGTGCTGTCACAGGATGCTTAGACAAAAAGACAGTGTAGGATTAGTGGCATGTGGACCTGTAGTTGAAAGTATTCAGATAAAACAGTGCCAGAATTGAAAGTTATGCAATTAAAACATCTTAAATAACTTTATTCTGGCTTTTGTGAAAAGAATATCACATTTTTCCAAGCAATAAAGGACAAATATTGGAAAACTAGGGCTTTCATATCTTAATTTTCAACTAGACATTGCTGTTTTACATTGTGTGGTAAAGACGTTTTTAATAAGTAACTATGGTGAAAGTCTGCCTCTCTCTTTGCTTGCGTAGAACCTTCATGTTTTTCTTGTTACAACTGTCAATGTTAATTAAATATACAATTTTCCAGTTATCAGCCAATGTGTTCAAAGATGGCAGAACCTGGTTGCATGACAACAGCAATCTTTGAATTGAATTGCTCTTTTTCAAAACAAGCCTCAGAACCTATGTGGAGAAGGAGACATGTAGGAAAAAATGTCTTTCTCATCTATTCTGGTTTTGGCTGTAATGTGTTTTGTTGCTATGAAATGAACACACCTATTTACAAGCACCAGCATGAATTTAATGTTGCGTACACTAAGAAAAATTAATATTCTTTGACGTTTGACTACACTTCCAGTAGGGAAGAACCATTTTTGCTAGAGGCAGTAGACAGTGGTTGGTTTGGTTCTTATTTTTATATGTTGAATGGAATATGAAGAAAAATGTATGTTTTGCAAAAACGATTTAAGTGATAATAGAAGTTAGTGGAGTATAAAAAAAAGCTAATTAATACATTTATTGAAATTTAAATGTCACACGCTTTGCAGTAATTAATATCTTGTTGCTTTTTCCCAGATATAAAATGCATGAAGGTGAATCCCTCAAGAATGGTTTGTCAGGAAAACATACAAAGATCTTCAAGCCCCATCCCAAGAGCTGAGGGTATACTGATTGCCAGAGGAGCACAGGATAATTGCACCCCCAATGGCAGTCTTATTTTCAGTGACCCACAATCACATACTAATGGACGACATCAATGTCCATCTGCTGAGAGATCCTATGAAGTAACGGAAACCATCGCTGTTCCACAGCAGAGGTCAAGACAACACAATCCCATAATATCCACATCACTTGGTTCAGACAGCTCACATGACTCAAGACCTTCATTCTGGAGTAATGATGCCTCCATCCTGTCCACTAGCCCAGGGTCAGACACCAGTTATATTATGGGAAGGTGAGTGCCAACACTTTTCATCAGTATAAGGATATTTTCTTTTATCCAAGTTTCTGAACTCCATTGGTCTACTTCTGACTTTGTTTTTATGTAGTTATTATAAGTTTAATATTGTGGCGCTTTTAAAATATGTTTTATTTAGAGCTCTATGTCAATTTTAAGTAAAAAACGTGTAAAAGCTACAAGTGACTATTGTTTGTAATCTGCCATTCAAGTTTGACCATGAACTCTTATATACTGTTTGTTTTACAGCACCCAGTCTCTTCATTATGATGATGCTGATGGCCACCAATTTCCTTCAAATTATCGCTTATCAGATAGCCACTTTGGGTCACTAGGGTCATTTTCCAATTTACGTGGCTCCGGGATCATGTCACCCACCACACCTATAACTCATTTTGATCACAATGGCAGTTATGATCAGTCTAAAAACTATCCTCATACTCCTACCAAGGGTCATGCCAACAGTTGCCCTCCATCAGTCAACAATTCTATGATGGACATCCCCATTCTTCTCGTCAATGGGTGCCTTGAAAATGGGGACAGCTTTCCCATATCTTCTAGACCTCTTGTGGCGGCACACAGACGTAAAAGTTCTTCCAGTTTCAACAAAACATGTTCTGAATCCTCTATTCCAACTTGCTCCGATGGTGAGAGACAATAGTCTATTGCTAATGTGTAATGCACAGTCATGAATAAGTCTAGTCCATGTTTATAATTTCATTTAATTACATTTTTATATTATTGTCCCCACTTAGGCACCACAAAAGAAGGGCAGCCTGGAATGAAATTTGTGATGGACACATCTAAGCACTGGTTTAAGTCCAGTATTACACGAGACCAAGGTACCTTAACATCAATTCTGATGATCAGTATCGCATTTTACATAGTCAGAGAAAGCAAGTGTTTTTATGGAAAAAAAAGTCAAATAGTAACTTAAAACAGTTATTATTTGAAAATGTCAAATATATAATTATAGTGCCGCAGTAAATTCCATGATTCTAAATGTGTATATAAATCTACACCATCAAACCCATAAATCAGTTATATGCAGCAGCAAGATATATGGTCTGGAATAACCCACAATTAGAGAGAAAGGTATTCTCCATGTTTTATATATTCATCATTAATTCATTCTGTTATGATTGTTACTATTTCGTACAGTCTTTCACCATAAAATGCACTATAATATGGCATACTATAGCAACTCAATTCTCCTTCTGCAAACCAGTTTATCATTAAGTCAGACATAAGACAAGCACAATTGGGGTATATATGGGTCACTGTTATTTTTACCTTTTATCTTTTTTTCTAATTTATTTTTATAATCTGTTTTTTGCAGTTTATTGATAATCTATGTTTTTTTGCTTACTAATGTGGAGGGTTCTGTTATTGGAAATATTTAGTAGTATTATTTAAAAGGGATATGCTCATCATAGCTACCAAACATAATAAAAATTCAACAGATTCAGCCATCTCATACACTGTGTCCCCTCACTCACATTTAATGCCTTGCTATATGAATTAAGTTATTCAGGATGATGGAAATAATCATGACATGTATAACCCCAACAGTCTTTATTTCCTTTTAGTGATTCTTAACTGGTTATCTGTGTAGTTAGTAGTCTGCCAGATCGGCAACAAATTGGATTGTGGGCATATGAACTGTATCTGGGAAGGGCCTAAGAGAATTTTAACCAGTGTCTCATTTGTTTTCATTTTTAATTACTTAGGAATTATAGCTGTGTAAGTATGATGGAGAGTTCCATTCTGCAGCTTCCATTCTGGTTTTATGATGGAGAGTAGGACTGTGATCAGTGATTATCAACTATCAAGTTTTCCAAATTATACTTTAAGGAACTAGTTCCCTATTTCTATTGTTAGTGGAGGACACATTAACTTAACAGCTCCCACAGATCCACAGATGAGAAACGACACACTTCTGAGGCACCCTATATCCTGGGAAATAATTCATCAAATATATAGTTTACATATACGCTTTACTGACAACACTGGATAAAAAAATATATTATGCTGACAATTAATATTACAATAAAAATCATATCAATGTCGTTTAACATGTGTAGGAATGTATTAAATATCAATTTCTTCATTTGAACACAGCAATTGAATTCCTGAAGGACAAACCACCTGGAGCATTCATTATCCGAGACAGCACATCGTACCGTGGATCCTTTGGGTTGGCTATGAAGGTTCCAGGAGCACCATCAAAAACAGGTAAATGAAGTGCTTAAAATACAGTAACTCCCATACAACGAGGTATAATAAACCGAGTTTACACAAAGAGTGAAATCATCCACACTGTTTATTTAAAAAATAAACAGGCAATTATTATGGGATTTATTACATTTCATTTTGTGAAAATGATGCATTCTGCATAAGAACAGGATCTTTGTGTCCTCAGATCTGCCAATTTCTGTGGATTTAACATCATCTATATAAATAAATCTTTTGTTGTTCTCAATAACTGAATTCATCATCGTATACTTTTCTTGTACTGGCTAACCTGGTGAAGTAATCCTCCATAGTTACTGAATGTGGCACTTATATATATGTACAAATGGTTCTTTGTCTTTTGTATAAAGAGACTGGAAGTGACTTGTTACAGGTACAGTAAGATAGCATTAGTCACTGGAAAGGTGGTAATTAAGCATTTGCCAATAACCACCATTGTGCCATTGTGTATTATAAGTGCTCACCCCACGCACATTTAGGCAATTATTTTGTGATGAAAGTGTGCTTGACATTAATCTTATGATGTAAGATCCATGAGTGGGTTGCATTCAAAACTCCTGTTGCCAACTTCAATAAAAAATATAGCCAGTGTTGCAATCATTGTGATGCCCATGTTTACCTTTGACATACCGCCCTTAAGCCTTAGTTGATAAAAAAAAAATATACACTATATCTACAATAACTTCAATGTTGTTATAACTGTAGTTTTAAAATAATATATACTATAATATATTTGGGCCTGATTCAGAGATCCTATTTGCGTGTGTATTTTAAGGTACGTTTCAACTGCGCATGTGTAGTAACTTTTTCTACGTACTTTACGTAGACTACGTAAGTGCCTCGCGGACAGACTTGTGAATCACACTTGGGTACATATATCCGGATGTGAAACACAAAAATACGCATGTGAAATTTTTAATAAAAATGGGCAGGGGAAGGTATTTAAATGAAGGTATGTGAGCGCAACTAACATGAATCGCACGTACGGAGGATACATACGCACGCAACTGGTCACGGAAAGTTACAAGTGGTCTATGGAGGCGGAAATCACTGACAGCGCGGCCGAGAGAGGGGAGTGTCATGGGTGTGAGGGGGCTTGGCCTGCACTGGCTGTGCGTATAATTGCGTTCCTTCATAGAAACGGTTTTCTGAGTAAGGCCCTTTTTACTTATGTTCAGTGTTAACATGATTTATCTTGAAAAAGAAAGAACGAAATACAAACCATGGTGGTAAAACCTTATAATTTTTCTTGATACATCAACAGGCAACACAACAAATGAACTTGTACGACATTTTTTAATTGAGTCAACTGCAAAAGGAGTCCATCTGAAAGGTGCTGCAGAAGAGCCGTATTTTGGTGAGTATGCTTTCAGTTAATATATTCAAACACCATTTATGTAGTGAATACCATTAAACTGTGTTATTATTATCATTGTTACAGGTAGTCTCTCTGCACTGGTATATCAACACACCATCACACCATTGTCTTTACCGTGCAAGCTGCTCATCCCACATAAAGGTATGTACAAACCTTGATTGCTTTACTTTCATTTTCTACACCTCGCCCTCTCAGAAATGAAGAAGGAGATTTGTCAACACTGATTATGCCAATTGGCACCTTCGACTGAGTAGGGAGAGATTTTGTAGTAGAATAAGATCTTAGGGTCAGCATGTAATATCTATAGAGACACTGAAAAATAGAAAGGGTTACAGAATATTTGTTGACATTATAGCCCACAAAAAAGCAAATGAACATTAGTCAGATATTTCTTTTTTTAATGGCTTGATTATAATACTGTTTAGTTGAAATAAATGGAGAAAAAATGAAGTTCTCTTGGACTAATATATTTCAAAACTCAACGTACTTTATATAGAAATATATTTTTTTGCAGTCTAAATCTAAGTTGTACATTATATAGTATTATATAGCTGGTACCATTGCAGACAATGTGCAGATGATGGGCCGTATGCAGAATTACTGTGCATGCGCAGTAGAACATATCGGAAAACTCTGCCCGCATATGCAATGCGGTTGGAGCTCTGCATACGGCCTGATCAATGCAATGGAAGCAGAAATAATAGCATTAAACACAATATCATTTTGGGGGAAAAAAGTACTGTAAATTGGAAATGTGAGTAATTAGGTGGAGAACTGGTGCCATCTTGTGACAGATAGCTGATTATTTTAGAAGAGAACAACCTATGATATATGAATTTTATAATCCACAAGATATTCTATATCAAAATATGACAAAAAATAAAACCATAGTAAACAAATCGCTTATTAACAGTTGTAACCTTGTTTATGATAAGTTTATTAAATAGCACTCATTATTTCCTAATGCTATTACACTGAAAATGTAAGTAAATTAAATACTAAAATGTGCTTATCACACGCAAGAAGCATTACTAATGAAACCAGTCAAATTACAGCTACCACTTAACTAGAATATTCTAGAAAATCTAAATGTAACTCAAAATATTTGAATCTAAATGGTTGTTACCTGCATCCAAACCACACTTCCTTATTGAAGCTTTAGTAAATGTACAACTTAGTTTTCTATGAATTCCTTTTTTGTCTTAATGTATGTGGTGAAGGGATTAATAAAACAAATTTGTTTTTGTTCCAACACAGCTCAAAGTGACTATGACAGCACTGAATCTTCCCCCGATTCTGTTACAGAGTTGAAGTTATCTTCTGGTGAGTTAAAAATCTAATATGTGTGAAAGTGCTATATCCTGTCACCCATTCCGGCCATCCCACCATCACCCATGAGCAAAGAACAACAGGATGAGATTTTAACTCCACCATCTGCAGGGGCAAGAAATGTATTCTGTTTTGATACCACCCCTTCAGCCATTTTTGTACATGTTTACATATCATTTTTATTTTACAGGAGGATATATATAGCCTTTTGTAAAAAAAAAAATAATAATTTTAAACACTGCTGTAACAAAAAAAATACTTCACTTTCCTCCTCTGTTCCACTCAGAGGCACTGGCTATCTCCTTTCTGGTAAATTATTGCATTATGCTATTTAATTTGCTGGGAGCAGGAAGAGGGTGTACGGGCACACCACAGATCTGTATTACTGAGGGTTATACAGACTTATTGGGAATCTGACGGCCAGTGAGTGAACTTAAATATAGCTGGCCAACAGATTCCAGACCTGATAAATGTGTATGACTTTCAGTTATACAGTCATGCAGGACGCCCCCTGCTGTCCCACAGATGGTGCTTCCTTTATATCTGGGCATGGGGGGGGAGGAGGAGGGCAAACCCCCATTCCAATGTCTATGATCTTGTGGACTATATGCACACCTCTAGGCCACCTATATTCAAAAACACAAATCTTATCTGGATATTATCATTTAGATATTCATACAATTCTGAAAAATACCCATAAACCAATGCTCTTAAGGATGAATGAGCTAAACAGGCAACTCCAAATAATAAAACATGTATCTCATTTATAGATCATTTTAGAATTAAATTTAATCAATCTAGAATTAAGAATTAAATATATAATTGATGACAGGTCCACGTTGTTCACCAGGAAATAAAAGTGACCAGGGCTTTGTATCCCTTTATAGCATGCAACGTCTTGTATCTGAACTCGGTCAGCACGGAGACCCTCACAGGAATCAGTGCCATCCAGAAAGCTGTGACTGCTACTTTTGAACGGGCCGACCTCCTAGTGCCTACCATTGTCAACTTCAAAGCCACCGAACAAGGTGTCACCCTGACTGACGTCCAACGCAAGTAAGAATGTCAACCATCAAGAATTAGCCTCTATTGAAGTCACTTTGGAATTGGCCAAACTGACCTCTCATTGTGTTCTATTTCCCGCAGAGTATTTTTTAGACGTTACTATCCTGTCTCGTCCCTCAGCTTCTGCAGTGTGGATCCGGAGCTCAGAAAGTAAGTAGTTACTAAACCTAACTTATATGTCAGGAAAGCATTTAGGGAAATATCAATGATATGACATATTTTAGAGCATTATGGGAATATTTTAGGCTCTATTTACAAAAATTAACGTTTTATGCTAACTTACCTGCACCAGACTTGCTTCTTCTCACAGTGAGCCTGGCAGCACCGTTTCATTCTTTTTTTAGTTTTACCCCGGAATACTTTATGGTGTTCCTTGTTCATATTAGTTGTTTTTTTTAATTAATTTATTTATTTAGCATTCATGTATATTTTAGCGTTTCTCCCCCATATACCCCCTTTTGCTCCCCCTAAAAATAGCTATTAGGGGAGTAAAAAGGGGAGTATATGGGGAGACTGTTAGAACACTTTGGGTTGCCGACACTACCGGAAGTTTCAGGAGAGTCCGAAATTCAGTATCCAGAGAGAGCCTGCAAATCTCCCATACTGGGTTTGAGGCCAATGTTTCATGCAAAACATGTCCTCAAGTCCTGACCCCCTGCCTAGCAACACTTCTTTTCTTAGTGTTGCTAGGGACTGGTCGGGATTTAATGATGCAATTTGCATAAAGAACCCGTCTCCGCCAAGGCACCTATTGCTTCCCTCCGGGATCTCCGGAAGAGCAGGTAACTCTGGATTACTTACAATTGCGCCACTCCGACGTTTTTAAATATAAAAAAAGTGATGGCCCGAATTCAGAAGAATGGGTCAGTGTATTCATGCAAGGTTTACATGGATTGCCAGGGAAACAGCATTTTTCCATGATGATCCATGTTTTGTAAATAAGAATGACTTCATTCTAATGCAGTGATATCCTTTTTCACTGAAAAACAGACATTATTGCTTCAAGTTGAACTGAAATGGGTTTTGTAAACAGAGCCCTTTACAAGAACCTGGGGACAGGTTTAGTGTGTGACTAGCTTTACCAGACCCTCCAACATGACCCATTCCATTAGGTATAATATATTGCGCCCCTGAGCTTCCAGCTGTCACTCATCTGGTTTAAATTAATTAACTGATATTTAAAAAAAACTAGTTGCCTCTTCAACAAACGAGGTTACCATAGTAACTGACAGTTGGAAACTGAGGAGCAGATTTTTGTGTACCTAATGGAATGGGTCATGTTGGAGGGTATGCTTTACACTTATTGGGGGTAGATATATTAGGGACTGGAGATGGATATATTGTTTTATTTCTGGTGAATATGACAACACAGTCCATTCATTGCATGCTATCATTCTGTAAACCTAAATACAGTATTATGGGGCTTGTGGGGCCACTTGTTTTTGGGGAAAAGGTGAATTGTCAATAAACAATTGTGCAGACAGTATGCCTGACAAATGGACTCCACGATCTTTCATCTGACAGATTTAGTTACTAATTAACACCAGTTATTTCAGGTTATTCTATTAGTATATAGCTCAGTATTTGTTATAAACCAGTGTCTAATAATGGTTTGTTTACCTGTTCTTTAAAGACAATGAACCTTTGGACTGGAATTATTTTTAGATAACTGCACACGTACCTAACCTGTGGGAATGCAGCAAAGTAGACTAAGATAGAACTCAATATATATCCATTAGCCTGGGTTCTGTAGAGCATGTGGATAACTCAGCATTATTCAGCCTTATTATTTAGCTAGAGATTTATTGGACATAATTATACGTGGCATCATTATTGAGTGGTATGTCGTTTTATGTATTGCATCTTGCGAATAATGGACCCAACCCTGACTTCCGTGTGTTTACTGCATGCACAGAGGTCTGTCTGTCCACATGGAAGAGGGGAGTGAACTCCTGTCACTCGTGTAGACTTTAGGTGATTTACGCTGCCTTGTGACGATCCACACATAACCCCTAAACCTACCCCTAGTATATCATTGAAATGCTCCCCCGCCCACCTTACGGGATTTACGCCGGTGGAGGAGATGCACTGCCCTTTACGACGGATATCCAGAGATCCGGAAGGAACTAAGTTCTATTTATAAATAATTTCCTTTGAATGTCAAGTAATGGAATATGGGACATTTAGCCAAAAATAAAGAGCATGCGTAATAAAAGATTTAGAGAGTAGCCTTTGTTACAGTGTGAAATTAGCCTATAGCACTAAATTGGTTGCATTCTCCAGCCAGAAAGTCTGATTTGCGAAAAAAGGGACATCCGAAAGTTCCTTTTCGGAATGTCCCTTTTTCGAATACTTACCATTTTAGACTTTTTTTTTCAGAATGGGTGAGTATGCCATTTGGCATACTTCACCTATTCACCATCGCAATTCATGATATTCCTCCGCCGCACCTCCGCCACCGCTATTGCCGGACCAATGGACAGTTGAGTAAACTCTCTGTGCGCGGTAGGGAGGGTTAGGGTCAGGCTGCAGGGGAGGGAGAGTTAGAGTCAGGCTGTGGTAGATGGAAGGTTAGGGTCAGGCTGCAGGGGAGGGAGGGTCCCGCCGCACCCACCGCTATTGCCGGACCAATGGACAGTTGAGTAAACTCTCTGTGCGCGGTAGGGAGGGTTAGGGTCAGGCTGCAGGGGAGGGAGAGTTAGAGTCAGGCTGTGGGAGATGGAAGGTTAGGGTCAGGCTGCGCTGCA
>WWET01001220.1:413908-426371 GCA_011038615.1 Limnodynastes dumerilii
GGTGTGCGTAGCATATAATCGCCGAACGTACCACCGATGCACGGCAAACCCTACCCTAAATTTTGTGTTCGTACCCGTGGCCGTGCGTACGTTTAATGCGTATTAACAACGCTTAGCACGCCCATACTGTACAATTTAAATGTCTCTCCCCGCCTATATTCCTTAACTTCAGCGTCCATACGAACTTCGTACTATAAACATGCCCCTTCGTTGGTAAAAACGCAAAGTATACGGAAGCCCGAAACGCCGCTACGAAAAACAGTGTGTTACTACCGGCAGTTGTCACTAGGCTGATGCGCGATGCGTTTTATCTGCCGATTTTACGCTTACGACCAGCGTTAGCTCGCAAGCGTGCGTTGTTCTGGATCAGGCCCTATGTGTGTTAGAATGTGTTTTAACATGTTTACACTTTCTTTCAGACAGAGCATAGGTAGGCGGTAGAGGTGGTGTGTCACCAAGTTATTGGCACAGTGAAAAGATGGGGAGTGAAATATCTGATAACAGGTGCACCTTTCTAGTGAATACTTGGTCACCTGTCACATGACGGGGTCCTTGTCTGCCTCCTTAAATAAATGAGGTGTGCAATTGAAGAGGTGGAGCAGGAGGTTTTGTACGGGTGGTGGGGGTGCCGTTTATTGACAACTTGTTGTCGCTTTAAGTTTCTAGTTGTGACACCCACCTGCTATTTGCCACCTATTTGCCACCTGGCTCAACCCAAAATTTTATAATATTTTCTCAATTTCATTCAATTTTGATTTAATAATAAACCTATATCCCTTATTTAAATGCAATAAAGTCATCAGTGTTGTTATTTCAATGGGTTTATTGGTCAGTGTGGGATGGGGTATCAGTTGTCGCTCATTTAAGAGCCAGATTTACTAAGCTGTAAGAAAGGAAACGTTTAGATGTTTTCCATAGCAACCAATCAGATTCTAGCTGACATTTTCTAGTATGTAATAGGAAAGTGAGAGCTGGAATCTGATTGGTTGCTCCATCAAGCCTTTCCTGCAGTTTAGTAAATCTGGCCTTAACTATAATCTCAATTTGTCTGTGAATTTGTCTCCCCTATCCCTCCCCTTTCTCATGCAGATACGGTAGCATTAAGGCTGCCATAACCCTACCTTAAGTCTCCCAAGGAAGTGCTTAAAAGCTGCTCATACTGTAAAATTTTTATGTAGCCCCTCAACCCACCCCACGTCCACCTTATGCAATTTAGGCGAGGGGGTGGATCTCTAGTTGTATGGACCAGTACACCTGAATATCCGTTGCGTAACATCTGGCATGCGCATACGCAGAAATCAGGTGACGCTCTTAAGTCTGAATCCGTCCCTCAGTTTGAAGTCACCATTGGTAATTGCACCACCAAGATTGCTGCATCACACTCTCCATAGCCTTGAATGTGAGTCTCCTCTACAAATGAAAAATTATAACTATTCTTTTGTCTTTTTCTTGACTATTGTGCAGTCTGAGTAACCTGTGTAAATTTGAAGCACTGTTATATTTAAAAAGAACTGAAATTAAGTTTTATTACTTGAATCATTGATCTGCAATATTTCCATTCTTATTTATAGCATCAAGGGCCAAATTTACTAAGCTGCAGGTTTGGAAAAGTGGAGATGTTGCCTATAGCAACCAATCAGATTCTAGCTCTTACTTTCCTATTACATACTAGAGCATGTCAGCTAGAATCTGATTGGTTGCTATGGGCAACATCTACACTTTACCAAACCCACAGCTTAGTAAATCTGGCCCCAACAGTAAAATGTAGCTTACTGCTGTTCACATTGTCTTGTTGGCCTCAATTTTTTAGCAGGACCTGGTTCTTATATTCCGTCACCCCTTTTAATAATATGGTTTGGGCGAAATCCAATAACGGCAAGTGGCAGGGATTGCGTCTGACTTGTAGCACATAATGCATACTGTTCAGTGGTTGTCATCAGACATACCGCTAGCCAGAAAAACTGCTACAGAGCAGCTGTGGGGCACCCATCCAAAAATAACAGGCCTCTTTCTCAAACAAGTCTTAAAATGTACAGATTAAATGTGAGATAGATTTTTTTCTTTAGAATAACTTTACAGTATATATTACAATAAATGCAGAATCATCTATGCTGAGTGCTCTTTTGTCCTAATTTTATAATGAATCCTTATTATCGCTGCTCAGAAATTGTTAACTTGTTTGGCTGTGAAAGAATAGTTTTAAATATTTACACCATATTATGGAGGATCCTTGTATTGGATGCTGGACTCTACAAGCAGATTTCATCTCCTCTCCTCAGCAATCAGCTGACTCTTGGAATATCTGGGAGACTCATGAAATTTGGGCCTTTCTCCCGGTATCCTAAAAGAGGAGGCAAATCCCCCATAAGTCCCACCCCATTGCCTCTCATTACAGCAATCAGGAATTGATAATTTGATTTTCTTCATCAAGCCCCATCCACTCCACAGGAACACTATTAGTTGCAGTAGTGATGGTCAGGGGATAGTGCAATATGCATAAATCGTATCATTAAGCCCTGTCCTCATAGTTAGATCTATATATTCCCTCTGAGATCAACAGTCGACAACCCAGCTGTAAATTGTTCAGTCCCAGCAAATCCATTAACATTATGAAAAAGGTAAGAGCAGAAGTGACAAATTGTGGACCATGATCTCAACAAAAGAGATTGTTGTTGTTTTCTCTTGGCAATGTTACTCTTTATAAGCAAGTGCACCAAGTTTTATCTTCACAAACAACCTACAATGGGCTTTTTTTATGCAGTAAGGTCTGTCCATGTAAAAACCGGCATTACTGCATGAAAATGAATTTAAATCTATTTACAAAGCATGGATCGCCATGGAAAACAGCAGTGTGGAGTGGAGTTTTGCATTCCGCTCCCCATTTAAAAATAACACCATCTCAGGTTGGAGTTATAGCAGTAATTCCAGTGATCTCCCCATATTCAAACCTATCCAATCATATAGACTAATTCAACAATAATAAAAGTACAAACTTTATTTAATCAACTTTAAAATGCGAAATGATTAAAAAGAGTGAATGGGAATAATGGGGAGTGAAATAAAAAATTAGCAACAGCTGGCTCCTAATGTATCACAAATATGACCATATACCACGATAATGTAAATATGTATAACTGCACAGCATCAATTGATTCTATAGTACTTATTGTATAATATACCATTAACCTACTGTTCTTATCCAACTCATACAGTCTATATGGCTAATATTAATTGTGTAATCACTTTACTTATATGTTTTTAATTGCGAAAATAAATTATTAATCGATGAATAATATATTTTGGCACATTTATTCACGATGTAACAGTTGTCATTAAATAGACAAAACAAATTAGGCCAGTATATAATACAATAAGTACCAGAGAATCAATTGATGCTGTGCAGTTATAAATATTTACATTATCGCGGTATATGGTATATTTGTGATACAGTAGGAGCCAGCTGTTGCTCATTTTTAATTTCACTCCCCCTTATTCCCATTCACTCTTTTTAATCATTTCACCTTTTAAAGTTGATTAAATAAAGTTTGTACTTTTATTATTGTTGAATTAGTCTATATGATTGGATAGGTTTGAGTGCACTGTTTGAATCTCGCTATCTCTTGTGCACTTGTATTTTTTGAGATTTAAGTAGCACCCAGGGTCATTAATCGACAATAACAATTTAAACTATATCATTTTTCTAACCCTGCTCCTTTCCATTCATAGAGTTGGTGCGGGTATACCTGTTATGTAATAATACCTGTTATTAGGGGGAAGAAAAAGTGGGGACTGCTGGAATATACATATATGAATGTAAAATAAAAATAAATAAAAGTGTTATTTTGTAGTACATTTATGTAAAGTACATTTACATAAATATATTACTAACAATTATAATAATAAAAAAAAAATGAAGAAAGTGAAGAGGGTTAAAACTTACCTGTCCAGGCGACGCACCTGACTGCATATTTCAAAGTTCTGGCACGAACACAATGCGCATGCTTGTTACGCTACATTTAGGAACCACCCACCAGGGCACAGAGTCTAACCGGGGCCTGCAGGACACCCGGAAGGTCGTGGCCCCCGTGCGGATCTGGTAGCAGACAGTAACATTGGTATCAAAATACTGAGAACTGCCCTAACTAATTACAGAGCTCAACAGAGGAGTAGAGTAGCAATGAATGCAGAGAGAAGCAATATACAACCAGTGGAGGATAGTAGATAACAGACAGCCAACTGAATAAGGAAGGCAACACACCCAAATGCTAGATGGTAAAGCACGGAATAGACATGTGAGGATGGAATACACGTACACTAGTGCCAGCTGGTATAGCACAGAATAGATGTGTGAGGATGATAATATACACACACTAGTTCAAGATGGTATAGCATAGACTAGACGGTGTGAGGATGATAATATACACACACTAGTGCCAGATGGTACAGCATAGACTAGACGGTGTGAGGAGGATGATCATATACACACACTAGTGCCAGATGGTATAGCATAGACTAGACGGTGTGAGGATGATAATATACACACACTAATGCCAGATGGTACAGCATAGACTAGACGGTGTGAGGATGATAATATACACACACTAGTGCCAGATGGTATAGCACAGAATATATGTGCGAGGATGATAATATACACACACTAGTGCCAGATGGTATAGCACAGAATAGACGTGTGAGGATGGTATACACACACACTAGTGCCAAATTGTACATGCTGACCTCTGATTGGCCAGCAGCCTCACAGCCCCCAAAACTAATAGGACATTTCCCTAGCATGTGGAACGTCCCAATGAAAGCAGAATCACAGAGAAGTGGAGCGCGTGTGCGACCAAAGCTGCGGTGGTGCTCTCTGTGGCATTGTTAACATGGCGTGGGACGATATGTGGTGGGGAGAGTGTGGGACACTGGTGAAACAAAGGTAGGAAGACACATGCCCACCTGCTTAGCACAGCATGTGACAATGCGCAGTGTTTTTCATGTCGGGACTTGAAATTTTCAAAGTCCAGCATAGGAGTCACTGCACATGCACACCACTCATTATGAAAGAGTATTAGCAAATTCTGTAAACAAATCTGCCAGACTCGCAGTGAAGATAAGCGAGCCTTCTTCAGCTTCAGCCCAATATGTATTGTTATTAAGCTACTTCAGGCTACATTGGATAGCAACCAATCAGATTCTAGCTGACATTCTCTAGTATGTAATAGGAGAGTGAGAGCTAGAATGTGATTGGTTGATGAGGGGAACATCTCGTGTTTTCCTTTTTCACAGTTTTGTAAATCTAGCCCTTAGTCACTGACCAAACAGATTAAAAGCACAAGAATTATACTTGTAAACTGGGAGATTAAGAGATTGAGCAGCCTAACATACTGAAATGATTAATAGAAAATAATTACTATCTAACTCTTTATATTCTTTAGTACGATGCATTTAAAGTTTCCTTAAGTTTCATGTTACCTAATATATCTTTATATTAAAATTCCATTATTTGGTTATAAAGTCATATTGTTTTCTTTTTGTGCATGGGCAGCAAAGTCAAGCTCATTTAAACTTACATGAACAGCCATGAATGAGGGTTATGGCTTAATTTGGGAGTTAGCCAATGGTCTGTAAACTGTAAACTGCAAAAGACTGGACACAACAACCTTTTTGCTCATCCTACCTTTCTTTGTTGTACTCAGATCAGTGTGCCAATATAATAAACCCCCTCTCAGGCTCATTTAATCATTATTTTCTCCTATTTCAAGTTTCCCAGTACTTCAGTCTCTATCTCCAAAACAATGCATAATGAAGCCCAAGAAAAGGCAGCTGAATCCAATAAACATCCTATTTGATTATCTAAACCCTAACATCGACATTCCAAACTTTCTAAATGGATGCATATGACTGGATAATAAAGGGAACAGCAGAGCATACCACCATATTTTTTGCGTATGGGGGTTGGTGTATTTTTTTGACCATTGAAATTTGCCCATGCTTGAGGTACCATCAATTCCGGAATAATGAAGTATAGTCAGGTTTCCAACAATAATAATTATATATTGCATAAGTAGCATATGGTAAAACAGTTTGATTTTTATATCATGTTATTACTTTCAAATTCCCTTATTATTTATATTATTTATTTGTTTTGTATGTTTATATTAAAGTGATTGGTATATAATTGTAAAGGTCCTACTGCTTCCTTAGTTTATTCTTTAACCATTGCAGTTAAGTTCTTCTAAAATAACTGTTTTGAGCAGTGTGATTTAAGGTTTTATATTATTCACCCAAGTGCTACTTATTTTGTGTTTTTACCTAATTTGTGACGCATGCACCTAAATTCACAGCTTCCTAAATCTAAACTAGGCTACATCGCTGGCAAGCTCTTTCACTCATTACTATTATTATAATTGTTAATTAGAAATATAAATGATCACAAAAACTTGATCCTGATTTGGTCAGAAAAATCTGTATTTGTCAATATTAGCCATATTTCAACTTTCTTAGAAATCACAGTAACAGAACTTGGCTACCAGTTGTTCAATATTTAGAGATCAGTCTGGGAACACTGACTGTGATAACTCCAAACAAGTATTCCAAGCACAAATATTATTTAAAGTTACACTGACATTGAATTAATGCCACCCACTACACTGTGCAGGCAAGATGAACTAACTACTGGCTCTAGATCATTAGGAACAAGCATAAGGATCCATCTAAAGGCCCGATTCAATTAGCTAAAAAGCGTTCGGCAGCGTATTTTTAACGCAATTTTTTTGTAAAATTGCGGCCGATATTTTTTTTTGCAATTCAATTATTTTTCTAGCGTTAAAAATTCGCCGGTTTTTGAACTATAAAAATCCGCACCTATGAGAGGTGCGGATTTTTAACGCTGCCCTATGTTGTGCCCCAACAGGGCATGCTGATGCTTGTAGAACTACAAGCATCAGCATGCCCATGGATGGCAGGGCATTAGGCACCATGCCCTGCCATCCAGGGACCGCTGAGCAGCTGCTAGGGGAAAAAAAAATCCCTCTGTTAACGCTGCAAATCACTTCCTGCTAGCAGGAAGTGCCAGGCGCTACTGAGGACTTCCTGCTAGCAGGAAGTGCAGGCGCTACTGAGGCTATTACCCAGTGCCTGAAGTATCGTGAGAACGTGATTTCAGGCACTGGGTAATAGCCTCTCAGTAGCGCTGTTTTAGCGCAGCGTAATAAAAACAATTGAATTAGGGGATTTTTTGCGGGCGAATGCGGCATATATTTTCCGACACTAAGTTTTTTTAAATAACGCCTGCAATTTAATCAGGCCCTAAGTGTTCAACAGCCGTAACATAACATTAGCAGTTTGGAATGGTGGTGACCAAATAATTTCTGTATAACAAGCATTTGTCACAATGCCCTCAACATTCCTCTTTATTGAAGGGCAGACATAATTTCTCTAGCAAAAAGAGGACAATGGGCCTGATAAAGAATTAAGTGCCAAATTCATACCGATTATGGCATCCAAAATCCTGCATGCAGAAGTACAGGGAACTCCCAATACAATCCTGTATGTGGAATGCATTTCCGTGGCCAGGACCATACCTGGTATATCTGTGCGTGTGGAATACTGAATTGTATAAATGCCTATGCCCACCCACCATGTGTATCCCATATGCATGATTAGTGGACCAGCCCCCGCGTGGAGGCTGAATTCAGCACAGAACACAGCATTAGAAGCACTGAGCATGTGCATGTATTCAGAGCTGACTAATGTACATAGCATACGTAAGTCAGTGGGATTTCTTATTGCTGGATCAGGCCCAATTTCTTTTTTGTAATATAAGGATACCATTTGGGTAAAGCAGGCATCACATTGCCTGAGTATTATTACAGCATGGCAAAAATTCCTACAGACATGACGTACTCCCCAAGACAATTCAATGCATCCCTTAAACAAGCATCTCCCTATTTATCTGTCATGCTATTTAATTGGTGCATATACACCAGGGGCCAGATTTACTAGGCTGCAGGTTAGGAAAAATGGAGATGTTGCCCATAGCAACCAATCAGATTCTAAAAATGAGAGCTAGAATCGGATTGGCCACTGAAAACGGCCCTTTTACGACAGGGCCATTTTCAACACCCCATTTGCAGCGTTGTACCGCAAGGGGATGTTCCTGTCCCACAGGAGTGAGCTAATCGAAGATCCCCAGAAGAAATCTCCGTCGCTGACTGGTGAGTATTTCCCCAACCCCCAAACCTTACACTAATCCTAACCCTAACATTCCCCTTCCATTACTCTATCCCCTTCCCTGCAGCCTAACCCTAACCTTCCCCTTCTCCAATCAATCCCCTCCTCGCAGCCTAAACCTAAGACTCCCCTTCTATGCTGAATCCACGCAGCCTAACTTCACTAACCTGTTTAGTCTTGCGGCGAGTGCTGCGGTGGGTTCAGATGTAATGAATGGCTACATTTCCGAAAAATAGATTCGTAATACTTACCCATTTTTTATAAAAAATTTAATTAGTGACAATTTCGAAATAGAGACAGCCAACAATTAGCTATTGGCTGTATGTGCATAGAAAATGTAATTTTCAGAGTGGCGACTGTAACCGCTGGAGATAAGCATACTCATAAATCAATAGCCTTACAATAATATACAAATTGTGTTTCAAATCATCTGATGTGAATTCTCACGCATAGTACAGTACAGATCTACAGATCTTGGACAGAGTTACTGCGTCCAATCCAGATTAGAACATGCATAATACGTGACGCATCGATGTGATGTATTTATAACGTATTCATATTCAGTCATATCTCTTAGACACTGCCAGGTTTGGATGAGGCTACATTTGCACTCTCTAAAACCCCTTTCACATCACCCCCAAATACCCGGGTCTACGCTAAAACCCAGGTATTTGGTGGTGATATGAAACGTCCCTTTTTCAAATATCCAGAATAATGACCCGGGAAAAGAGAAGGGTTTTTCCCGGGTCTCACACGGGACTGGTGGCAATGTGAAAGACACCTGATTGGACAGATTTCTTTTCTATTGCTATGGCAGGGAAAGGAGACAGGCTGCATTTTTTAGTACTTATAGGTCTCCTTTCTGGTCCATCTGCCTGCATTTCCACTATTCGCCACTATGAATTTAGTACATGTATGTCCGCTTTCTGGTCCACCTGCGGGCGGTCCAGAAAGGAGACATGTACATAGGTTTCTCGATTCCTCTCTTGCGACACAAGATGTTACTTTCTCAAACGCAGGCCACACTATGGATAAAGAAAATGTGTAGTAAGAATGCAATCGCTTATATTTAGAATGTCCAGATAGTAATGTCACTACTTACATTCTTACGCGTCAGTAAAAACACTCACACAACGTTAACAGCTGGGGCACTTGGGGGGGGGGGGTTATAAGGCCATCTGACTGAAGAGGAGGAGCTACTTCTTCATCTGCACGTTGGTGTTGCATAGTAGTAGGAGGAGAGACAGTTGGCGGAGAGGCATCAGCTTCTGTCTGTAGATATAAAATCCTGCAAAACAAATGTAAAAATGTTAGATTAATTTTGTGCTGTAAAAAAGAATCTTGAATAATAGAGTTAAAGCACACACAAAATTCACTTTTAAACAGTTTAAGACAGGTACTTACTTTGTAGTCGGCGTCTGCACATCGAAGTTGCATGAGGAAACTGGGCTATTATGCGCTCTAATATATTGCCATTGTATCCTTACGTTGTTCTGGTGGCTTGGGCCCAGGGCATTCCTCATGTGACTGATGATTGGAAATTCCTTTGGTTAATCAGATTTATAGTGTAATGTAGTTGTATGTTGTTCTTTTTTGAGAAAGAATTATGCTCATTAATTATGGTCTGATCTGGTGTCACCCTCTTGGATTGGGCTTTGCCATATCAATATCTGTTTGGATTGGATAAGCATTTTTGTGTAACCTCTGCAGAGTATTGCTAGTCAGTCTTTTAGTAGTATGTGCAATTATGTTCATTATAATAAAAAGGAAAGAAATGAAAGAAAATGAAAAAAAGATATAAAAAATGCAATTGTCACCCCCAAAAAAGAAAACTTCTATAGAAGTCAATTATGTTTTTTAGCTCATAAGAAAATCGGGTGCAATTGTGGGGACATGCCCAGCCAACTCATTGACTAAGTGCCTCCACATACACATGCCCATGGAAAACCTTTCAGCACGTAAGCGACCATTTACGCTGGAGTTTGAATAAGTACCCTATGCAAAAAAATAATAATAATGCTATACTGGCGCTTTAAATTACATCAATTTTACTGTTCTACAAATAATAGAGGTCTGACAGCTGCACCTAAAGGGAAGATCAATCCAAATGACAAAAACAAATAAATCAGAAAGGAGCGCCAGTCAACTTCTATGTGAATATTTATTAATAAAGTCTAACAATCAATAAAAGAACAATATAAATGATCTAATGCTATGTATCATATACATATCAAGCAAAAATACGGCAATAAAACATATGATTGTAGATAAGGGGCTGGATCCAGACTTAAGTAAGTGCTTAAAATTAGTTACTCCTGGGCTAAACCATGTTGATTTCAGGGGGAGTCATGTTAATTGTATTCTTTGCATGCAGGGATATGTCTTTGAATTGCTTACTGCACACAGATACTGACCAGCTTTACTATCACACTGTTATTTAGACTTGGGATAGGAAACATCACCTCTCAACTCTAATACTGTTTGTAACAGATGAAATATGACTCCCCTGCAATCAACATGGTTTAGCCCAGGAGTAACTCATTTCAAGCACTTACTTAAGTCTGGATCCAGCCCAAAGGTGCTACAGATATCATATATATGTTTTAATAATATATGAGAGAATAAATGTTAAATGCAAGTCTTTCATATTGGTTACCATGGTCTGAAAGATGGCACGTCCTTAAAAAGCCATTGCATGGGACATTGTGGCTCCACTATAATACCTAGTACTTTTGGTGTAATAAATTAGAAAACTGAAAATCTGGAATGAAGTAAACGCCACATGAAATCGTTTTACTGGATGGTGAGGTAATCTGAATAATCCTTCCAGTGAGATAATTAGCACTCCGGTGTCCCGGTGCAGAAGAAAGCTGTTGTTTACTGGGAGGAGGATCTTCTATCAATACAGATTCTTAGATGAAATTTTCTTAGACACTTTTATTGTCAGAGTCTTGTGGTGCAAGATAGCTGACAGCAGATGTTGGATTGTAGTCCACACATATGCACTTAACCAAATTTAGGTTTATTTAGTAGAGACAGCAAGTAATAACAGGTTATGCAGTGTGGTACACAAGGGGTTAAAGCATTTAGCAGTTTAGATGGTGGTTCTGCAAGAATAGAAACTCACAGTATAGCAGGCATATGAATAGGCAGCAGCTTGTCTGATTTGCAGGTTCAGGCTGTATATAGAGGGTTACTGTGTGAGGAGGCTATGAGCTGCATGTCTGTGCAGTTCAGTGACTGTCTCCAACTAGAAGAGGGAACAGGTCCCGCCAGGGCAGTGTAACAGTCAAACAGGAAGGTGATGTCATGTGACACCTCCTAATGCATAAGCCTACACTAGAGCAGACACTAGAGCAGGGTAGCAGTCATTAGTATAGAGGAGACAGGTTACTGAGCGCTCTCCTCTCCAACAACTTTCACATATAGTTGGATAAGTTGTAAATCCGAATGTATCTGTAGATCTGTGTCTTATGTGACTATTATCACCAGGAGCCTCACCCAAGCCAGCATCAGCTGTATCCAGAAGACTTATCCTGTCCCAGGTGAGCAGCAACGCTAGCAGTTCAAAGAGTAAAAAGTCTGGGTCTAAGTCACACAATGTGAATAGAGGTGATTGTGTCTACCGTCGCTATGTTTTCTCATTCAGACCTGCAGAAATACTTCCCGATAATATGATAAATAGCAACTTTCCATTTAATATCTGCAATCACTGGATAAAAAGAAGCTTGATTGATACAACCGTATAATTCCCTTGCTTGTTTCTCGTCAGCCTGGCGGTTACTTCAGAAAGAGTATAGCAGTGTATATAGTTAGTCTACGGAGCATTATTTAAAGACCACTCTGTCCAATTAATGATGTGTTTCACCCTGAGTTATTTATTGTTTTCAGCTGAATGATTTCTATCCCATTGGTATGAGCGCTAATATCGTCATATAACAATGAATAAAATAAATAGACATTGGGCCGGATCCAGAACTACGTCTGTCTTCCATAGACGGCCGTAATTCAATGAACAATAGCTACTGCGCTTGCGTAGTAGCTATTGTACTTAATCTGCGTATCGTCTCGATACGTAGATTGCGTATATGCGGTCTAACATAAAAAGTATATGTAAATTAAGTATTGATATAAGTTCAGCAGCAATATACAGAACACTCCTTCCCAATTATTCTTTTTATAATTTTTTTTATTTACTATTTTAAGGAAGGGCGACAAGTATATTATATAT
>WWET01001221.1:0-11334 GCA_011038615.1 Limnodynastes dumerilii
GGGCACCCCTATTATACATTTGTATTATTTTGACATAGTATGTATTTTTCCCACGATTGTGCATTTAATCAAGTGCCTTATTATATTGGCCCTTTATTTATGTCTTCACTTCCATTTATGGAATCTACATTTCTCTTTAATTGGGGTGTAGATATCCAGAAGTATTCTTATGAGATTTTTATTGTTCACTTATTATTTTCACATCGATGTAAATAAGCAATGTTTTTATCTGCATAAGTTCAAGTTCGCATGCAAATACACGTGGGTTTATTTTTTAATTTTCTATTTTAATTTTTTATTTTCAGTTTTTTATATATTTTTTTATTATATTCTTGTTGGTGATATATTAGCATAAATAGGGCTATTTATCCCCTTATATCATGGGGATGCTTCTTTGGTTAACAGAGGTTTGCTGTAGAATGACAGTTGGATCCACGTGTATCAGCACGTGGGTTTGTTTACCTTTGGATATCTGGTAGTGGCGCTACAGTCACGTATGTTATTCATCCATTTTGTGTTATTAAATAGGGAGGATATTATCCGATCAGGTTAGGAATAAGGAGAGCACTTGTTGACAAGTTTTTTAAATAGTGTGTTTAACACTAGTGGCATGCAGGTGATTGGATACAGATTTTATTATCCACCGGCTCAAGTTGATACGTATCCATGGTGACCAATCAAAACCAGCTGCTCCCTCAACTATTAAAGACCTTACCTTCCAGTATCTGGATCACTATTGAGAAAGGGCGACGCCCGAAACGTGTTTAGGATCCGGACCACGTTAGCAGCTGCTGTGTCTCTCTCCCCAGCCGACGTTCCACTGACTCCTAAGGACTTTTTCACCTCTGCTAGGACGTCCGATATTTGCAGCTACTTGGGACTCGTGTGCTCCTGCGGTACGGGATTGTTGTTACCCCCAGTCTGCTTTATTTATTGATTATATGTTGTCATGTGTCACTGTTTTAATTGAATTTTTCAGTAAATATTATTAGATTTTAGATTTGTAACGAGTCTCTTATCTGTATTGCTGATTGATTTTATCCTTTTTTTTCCATTCTTTTTATGTATCTGTTTGGATGAGAGGAGATTTCTTCTACAGTGATTACTTCTATGCTTCACACATGAATATACGTTCTCCCTGCATGCCGCTTAGTTTTTAGAAGTTATTTATTTATTTACTTATGTGTCATTATCTAGCGCAGTTGTACTGTAAACCACCATTTGTTTTGTTTTTATAATTTTAAGAGGCTGTTTGGACCCTCTTTTTATGGTTTAGTAGTCTGCAGCCGGTTTTTAGCGCTTTTTACAAGACCCCACCCCCATATTTATTTTGAGTATTGGTAAATATTTAAGGGGAAGCTGCCAGGCTCGCCGCGAACACAGGCGAGCCTGGAGCAGCTTCCCTTCGGGGGAAATTTTTTTTTTTTGTAAATATAGCCCTAAATGGTAAGACGCGTCTGCTAAACAGGTAAGTTTTGTCTTTTTTTTATTTATTTATTTTTTAACTTTCAAGGTTTATTGATTTTATACAATAAAAAACAAAGGGGGAGGGGGTACAGAAAGGAAAAAAGGGAGGGGGGAGAGGAGGGAACATCACATATTACAATACATACAATCATGGCCAACGGAACAACACAAAACAGGCCAGGATAAATATAACATAATAAAATGTCAATTAAGTGGAACTACTAATACATACAGTAGCTAATACTCCAATAACAGTGCAACCACACTCTGTATGTTGAGGTCCTAAGGGGAATCAACAATAGCATTGTGACGTGTGTGGGAATACCAGAGGATAGAGTCTAGGTCGACAGCGACTGGAGCCTACTTTCTTCCTGAAGGTAATCTGACCAGGGCAGCCATTGGAATAGGGGGCAGGAGGCAGAGACTCGGTATTCGGCCAGTAACGTTTCCATTGTATGGTTATGCGTAATTTTGGCTATTATTTTAGGGAGAGTGGGAAGGTCTGCCGATTTCCATTGCTGCGCTATTGCTGCTTTAGTGGCAATAAAGATATGCCCAAGTAAATATTGTTTTTCCTTGGGTATGTCTACAGGGTAAAGGTGTATTAAAGCTAACTGTGGGGACGGATGGATAGTGTAGTTTAGCACCCTGGACGCCAGGGAGAACACAGCCTCCCACAAAGGTTGAAGTTTGGGGCAGGACCAGAATACATGCAACAGGTCACCCGTTAGCCCACAGCCACGCCAACAGAGTTTAGACGTCGCTGGCCACATGACATGGAGTCTCGCGGGTGTAAGGTAGAGTTTATTCAGTAACTTGATACCCATTTCAACATGGTTGGAGCATTTGGAAATCTTAAAGATTTGGGAAGAGAGTTTAAACCATTGTTGTGGAGGCATCGAGATCCCTTTTCCCATTGGATATGTGGAGGGGTTTTGGATAGGGAGGAATCTGAAGGGGTGATAGTCTTGTACCAAAAGGTTATAGCACCCGCTCTACCGCCGTCAGACAAGTGACGTTGGATATGGTCAGGGGGGAGCTGTAGGGTGTTGGGTGTTTTTAGCATGGTAGTGGCTTATTTGTAGGTATCGGAAGGTCTCGGAGGGCGGGATATTAAAAAGAGTAGTCAACTCCGAGAATGGGCGTAGGCGACCCTGAGGTAAAAGGTGATCTAATCGGATTAACCCCTGAACACTCCAGGCGTCGGTATTGATGTCCGGAATGAATCGAGACAGGGCTGAGGTAGGAAGGTTCCTATTGGGGAGAACTAGGTCGGTGCATTGACCCAAGAAACAGTCCCAAACTTGCAAGGAGTCCCGGATAGATCGGAGAGGAGGGTCTATAGGAGGCCGATTCCGACTAGGCAGCCAAAGCAGGTCTGGGAGAGAGACTGACCGGGTAAAGCTAGCCTCTAGTGCCACCCAGGGTTTCTGGGGCTCGCTCCGGAACCAATCTCCCAATTGTGCTAGCAGACATGCCATCCGGTAGGCCCCTAAATCGGGCATACTGAGGCCACCCAAATCTCTGGGAAGTAACATACGGCGCAGGGCAATTTTAGGTTGCTTGTTTTTCCAAATATATTTAATCATGAGTTTAGAAAATTTGTCTATCTCCTGTTTGGGAGGGATATATGGGATGGCCTGGAAGATATACATTAGTTTGGGCAACAACGACATTTTAAACGCTGCGATTTGACCCAACCACGAATATACATTAGTTTGGGCAACAACGACATTTTAAACGCTGCGATTTGACCCAACCACGATATTTCGTGTAGCATCCAGGATGTTGTCAACAGGAATAATTGTGTGTAGAGTGGCGTAAGGTTTTCCGAGAGGACATCCTCCACAGCGCATGTTAAATGAATACCCAAATACTTTAAAGATTTATCTTTCCAGGAGTAAGAAAATGTCTGTTGCAGAAAAACTAGGGTAGCGGTAGGTAGGTTAAGGGGTAAGGCTTCAGTTTTGGTGGTATTTAACTTGTAATATGAGACTGCGCTGAAGCGCTCTAGGATGGAGTGGAGTTCTACAAGGGCCGTTTCGGGCTCTGTGATGAACAATAACACATTGTCTGCGAATAGACACAGTTTATGTGAGGTATTGTTAATGGAGATACCAGGAAATTTAGGGGAGGACCGGATCAGGTGTGCCAATGGCTCCATAGTGAGGGCAAACATCAGTGGAGACAGGGGGCAGCCCTGGCGGGTACCATTCATAATAGCGAAGGGGTCAGACAAAAACCCGTTGCTAAATACTCTTGCGCTTGGGCCACGATATAGTGCATCAATAGACTTCGAGATAGGTCCCTGGAACCCAAATCGACGAAGTACTGCCCTCATATAGTCCCAGTGTAAGCGATCAAACGCCTTTTCGGCGTCGAGTGAGAGTAAGATAAGTGCTGTTGAGGATTGATTGACCCAGTCTACCACATCTAAAACCCAGTATGAACCCCACCTGATCCGGGTGGACGAGAGCAGGGAGTAAAGGGGCTAAACGATTTGCAATCAGTTTCGCATAAAGCTTGATATCAGTATTAAGAAGAGCAATAGGCCTGTAGTTTTTCACGTCAGTAGGGGATTTGCCTGGCTTGGGAATAGTTACTATGCGGGGTTCTAACATTTCTGCTGGGAGGATGCCCATCTCGGAAGCAGCATTATAGAGAGTAGTGAGAACGGGGGATAGTGTGTCAGAGAAGGTAGAGTAAAAGTTGTTAATAAACCCGTCCGGTCCAGGGGCTTTGTTATTAGGGAGGGATTTGATAGCTGTAGTGACCTCCGTTCGTGTCCAAGGGAGATTTAAGGCTTCCAGGGTAGTCTGGGTCAGGGAAGGAAGGTGGAGGGAGTTCAGAAAAGCTGTAATCAAATCTGGTGTAGGCTGTGGGATAGAGGTATCTCGGTGTAGATGATAAAGATCAGAGTAGTAGGATGCAAATGCCGGCGATGTCCCGAGGGTTAAGGGGCCTCCGGCCAGAACCATCACTGAGGGATTTGATTCTATTGTGCGCGGTTTGTCCCCGTAATTTACAAGTCAGCAACCTGCCTGCCTTATTGCCAGCCACATAATACTTCTGTTGTAGTGCAGTTAAGGCGGTGTGTGTCTGTTTCTGCAAGTGTTTGTTAAGATCAGCTCGCACCCTGGTTAACTGGCATTTAATATCCTCAGATGGGTAAGACTGGTTTAGTAACTCTAAGCGAGAGATTTGTGCTTCCAAGTCTAGCAACGTTTGGGAATAGCGCTTACGTAATCTTGCACCCACCTGGATACAGGTGCCCCGGACGACCGCTTTAAGGGCACACCAAAAGGTGAAGATAGAGGTATCCTCAGCCTCCGTTTTGGTTTCCAGGGAGGTTAATAGGTGGGGCTGGAGGCGCCATGGTCTAGGTAGGAACTTGGTGCGGTTGGCATCCCATATCCAAACCACAGGGGCATGGTCCGACCATGTTATTGGTAAGATAGCCGAGGATTTGGTATGTTGGAGGGTCCATTTATCTAGGAGAATTAAGTCTATCCTGGAATAGCTATTATGGGGGCATGAGAAAAAAGTATATTCCCTGGCAGATGGGTGATACACACGGCAGACATCATATAGGTCGAATTCCGCCATAACTCTCCCAAAAGCCATGGAGGGATCACTAGCGGGGGCATTTAAGATTCTAGAGGGGAGAGGTGTCTTGTCCAATTTAGCGTTAGGTGCGAGATCAAAGTCCCTCATCAAAATAAGGTGACCCTTGTGTATTTTAGATATTGCAAGACAGAGTTTGCGAAAGAAGGGGACCTGTTGGGAATTTGGGGCATAGGCACTGATGAGGGTAACAGATTTGTCCTCTAAGAGTCCCACCAGGATCAGATATCTACCATTTTTATCCACTGTCTTACATTGAAGCTTAAAGTCTAATGCATTGTGGATTAATATAGCCACACCATGCCTCTTAAAGGGACCATTGGCCATGTAACAAGTCGGGTAGCAGAGGTCACTAAATTTAGGAGGGGCATGGGCTGGAAAGTGAGTTTCTTGTATCGCAACAACCTTCGCTTTATGTCTATGGAAAGATGCTAAAGCAAGGCGTCTTTTATTGGGAGAGTTAAGGCCTTTGGCGTTAATGGAAAAAAACTTAACCATGGTCGTGGGAAAATTTAGGGTGTTTTAGCAACAACTGATTTGGCGGATGAGCCAACTTACAGCAGCTGGTACTGGGTAGTGTACTATAGCTTATAGATGTTCCACAGGGAAGGGAGGTAGAAAGGGGCCCGAGAGGGAAGGAGAGGGGGGGGGGGCAAAACCAAATAAGCCCAGTACATCGGGCCAAAGTAGTCGTCGCAGAGGGAAGGGTGCGGCGACATATGTAGAAAGAAGGGGTGGCCTGGGAGACCCACCCCAGACCATATTAAATCGGTACAATAACAGAATCTGCAACCTGACTACAAAGAGTCATATTAACATAGTGTAAAACAGGAAACAGTATGTAACTAAAAGCAACTATAAAGGTAAATAGCATGATTTACCATACAATAGGTGCATAGGTTAAGCCTAAATTTGAAACATAACCAAAGCAACACAATATACATAGGTCTGCGAGGTGCCCCTGCCCACGGGGGGCATCACATGCCTTCAGTAAACAATGTAACCAACAATCTATAACTATATGGCATGGCAGCATCCACTAGAAGTTTGGCCAGGGGCAGGCCGCAGACAAATCAACAGTAAGAAAAACAAAAAAGAGCACATTGCATTATCTCACGAATTAGGTGAAGCCGTCAACCTCAGCGCTCCAGGGACCAGTCAGCTGGCAGGTGTGGAGTCCGTCTAGGAGTGGTATCACAAACCGGGATCTGCCACTCCTCGAGGAGCTTAATTCCAGCCTCAGGGGAAGACACCGTATGGGTTTGGCGGTCATGCTGAATAAGGAGTTTCACCGGGAACCCCCAGCGGTAGGGAATAGAGTGTTCACGAAGGGCTGCTGTGATAGATCCAAAGGTGCGATGTTTATTCACGGTAGCCATCGAGAGATCTTGGAAAAGCTGAAGACCGCTGAGGAGGTCCGAGTGTTCTGGTTGCCTGGCTGCCCCCAGGATACGTTCCTTGACTGTAAAAAAATGCACCCGGAGTAATGTATCCCTCGGGGCAGAGGATGGGGCAGCCCGCGGTTTGGGTAAACGGTGGATCCGATCGATGACCAACTCCCTGTCTTCGATACCTGGCAGCAATTTGCGGAACAGCGCTTGGACATAGGGTTCCAACTCCGAGTTACTGACAGAGTCTGGTATGCCTCTAATTTTGATATTGTTCCGGCGCGACCGATCTTCCAAGTCCGCAATTTTGTCCCAGATCTGCGACACCTCAGTCTGGATACCTTCCTGAGCCGTGATCAGGGAATTATGAGATGCCACCACTTCCTCCATTTTGGTCTCTAGATGATCAGTGCGTGTACCCAGTTCCGAGACATCGCGGTGCAGGTCGGAGAGGGATGCCTTGAAATCAGCGAAGAAATCTTCACGGAGGGTGGTGAACAGCTGATGTAAGGTGCGGATGGTAACCGGTGCATCCGATGTAGGACTAAACTCCGGATCAGGGTCCACAGCAGGGAGCGTAGAGGTGCCTTGTGTAGGAGGGGGGGGAGGGAGCCGGGCTAAAGGAGTGTGGACGGGACTGTAGCTTATAGATGGCTCACTAGCTGAGAGCAGGTTGCAATGCTATAAAAGTGGTCTGGGGTGGCAAGGTGGCGTTTTCACATCATAGGGTGTGCAGTTATAGCAGCAGAGAAAGTTTCAGCAACTGGATTTGAAGTTTACAAAAGAGAAGAAACTGGTCCACTGGATTTATAGGGAGCTTACTTGAGTAATAAGGAGGTAGGTAGCAGGTGGGTATCAGAGAGGGGTGTTAGGGCTCCAATGCACCCAGAGTATGCCAAAGATGTTGTATGGGCTACTGTCTTTGATGGTACTGAGGTCTAATATCTGATATGGAGCTTGCAATGCAGCCTCTGGGAGGGGGGGTGAGACAGCACAGAAGGAGGGGGGCTCAGAGCAACACAAACCAGGGACTCTGAGGCTCCCAGGGGCTCCTGTTGGCAGGAAGCAGGTGCAAAGATGGAGGTCCCAGCAGATGAAGGAGGCAGGGGCTGTAGCAACGTGACCCCAAGGGAATGGGAGCCTTCCTCCGAATAGTAGCCCAGGAACTGGCCGCCGGTGGTCTGGGTGCACACAATGGCGGGCGCCCACGAGGCTGGTGCAGGCGCCCGTGCAGCGGGAGACAGCCGGGTCCCGACCGCAGCCCTGATGGACTCACCATCCTGTTACAGGTCCCCTCCAAATGGTCCACACTCCGGAGGGAAAAGTAGGGAGGCCAGAGGAACCGGGGAGAAGGCCAGAGGCGCACGCGCTCCCACGCGGGACCAGGTCGCAGCCCGCCGGGAGGTCAGGGAGGAGCCGTGGAGAGAGGCAGCAGCACCGCAAGCCCCAGGAAGATGACAGAGGGCACCGGACACCACGGCCACATCAAGCAGGAGCAGATGGGAGCCGAAGGTGAGGAGTTTGTGCAACAGGTCCCGGGAGCTAAGCAGACATGCGACTGCACCCGGCAAGCTTCAGGCCACGCCCCCATTTTGTCTGTTTTTTTTTTTTTACTGTTATAAACGTTTTTAATGTTTATCTTTTTTTACATGATCGCATCCTCCATCATACCAGCGGTCTCCCCACACATACCCCACTTTTCCTCCCCCTAATAACGGCTATTAGGGGGAGGAAAAGGAGGGAATATGGGGAGATTGCTGGCATGAAGCCAATAACGCCATCCTCAGATGGCGTTCTTTTTTCCTTCACTGCCGAATCAGAATTTCGGCAGTGAGGGATAGTAACTTTTAATACTGCTTCGGCTCCCGTTAAGATCAACGGGCTGCGGAAGCCTCATGAAGTGTTTGTGCATCGCCATGGAAACAGCAGATTTCCATGGCGAATGCAGTTTAGTAAATTTTAAAATGTTCATTTTCAGGTGATAATGAGCGTTTTAGTATTAAAACAGCCATTATCACCCGGAAATTAAGTTAATAAATAGAGCCCATAGTCTTTCAATTCCAATAAGACACTAATTAATAAAACTGTGCACCCTTTTAAACGCAAAGTCTCTGAGTATTTAGAGCACTCAGTCGTTTGCCAATTTAAACTTAGGGTACCTTACGCTACAATATTTTTGCGAGAAGAAACGAGTTCTCCCTGAGTTTAGCTCAGAACCCCTATATTAAGATCGGGTGTGGGTCCTCATAGCGAATGGCTGGGAAATCGATTGCTCATGCCTCGAAGAGGCATAGCAATCGATCCCCAGAGCTCCAAACATGGTGCTCCGAAAGGTAAGGCTTCCCTACTCCCTTACCCTAACACTAAGTCATCCCCCCGCTGCCTAAACCTAGGTCCCCCCTCCCAAAGCCTAACTCTAAGTCCCCGGAGAGGGTTACTCACCTCTCCGGTGGTCTGGTCCGGTGGCGGCGGCGCTGTTTTCCGAAAATGAATAAGTGAGTATTGCCCATTCATAAAAAAAAAAAATTCTGCGGTGCTACACTTTCAGCTGCCCCTATTTTGCAATCTGTAACATCGCAGCCGGACTCGCACTGATTAAGATCTGTCGGATTTCAATCCGCTCATCTCTATTTATAATTATATTGGAAACTGTATTTATATCAGCTTTGCAGTTCCTAGTTACAGTGCATAACTTACTGATGGTGGATATATTTTATGGGTGTGGGTCCCCGATCCTCCCAGCCAGTTTCGATGAGGCATAGCAATCGATCCACAGAGCACTGAACATGGTGCTCCGAAAGGTTAGCCTGAAAACTACCCTAAACCCTTCAGCTAATTCTAACCCAAACCATCCCCTTCCATTTCCCTAACCCTAACCTTCCCTTACCCGCAGCCTGACCCTAACCCTCCCTCCCCTGCAGCCTGACCCTAACCCTCCATCTACCGCAGCCTGACCTTAACCGTCCCTCTCCCGCAGCCTGACCCTAACCCTCCCTCCCCTGCAGCCTGACCCTAACCCTCCATCTACCGCAGCCTGACCTTAACCGTCCCTCTCCCGCAGCCTGACCCTAACCCTCCCTCCCCTGCAGCCTGACCCTAACCCTCCATCTACCGCAGCCTGACCTTAACCGTCCCTCTCCCGCAGCCTGACCCTAACCCTCCCTCCCCTGCAGCCTGACCCTAACCCTCCATCTACCGCAGCCTGACCTTAACCGTCCCTCTCCCGCAGCCTGACCCTAACCCTCCCTCCCCTGCAGCCTGACCCTAACCCTCCATCTACCGCAGCCTGACCTTAACCGTCCCTCTCCCGCAGCCTGACCCTAACCCTCCCTCCCCTGCAGCCTGACCCTAACCCTCCATCTACCGCAGCCTGACCTTAACCGTCCCTCTCCCGCAGCCTGACCCTAACCCTCCCTCCCCTGCAGCCTGACCCTAACCCTCCATCTACCGCAGCCTGACCTTAACCGTCCCTCTCCCGCAGCCTGACCCTAACCCTCCCTCCCCTGCAGCCTGACCCTAACCCTCCCTTCCACGCAGCCTGACCCTAACCCTGGAGAGGTTACTCACATTTCCCGTAGTGAGGGTTTTGCGGTAGCTGGGTCCTGGGTGAGTATACCGATTGACCTACTTACCCATTCTGAAAAAAAATGTCTAAAATGGAGGGGTATTTGAATTAAGGACATCCGAAAAGGAACTTTCTGATGCCCCTGTTTCGGAAATCCCTCATTCTATGCAGGGAATGCAACCAATATTTTATAGGTGTGCCACTGCTATTTGTGTTTTTGTTTTTGTAAAATGAGACAAAATGGCTGTCTGCTCTGACATCAGCACTTTACTCTTTATATAAACTGGAATGGCTGTCTTCCGTGTGAACCTTACTGGCAAATCATTTGCAATTGGATTGCTTTCCTGACACACACAAATGATCAGTAGTTATTAAATGAAAGCCTTGGACATCGACCACTTTTGGCAAACTTATAATGTGGTTTAAAATAAAATGGCCTGCCATCTCTCATGATGTATTATATCACAGGCGCTATAAATAAGACCTTTATAGCCACAGCAACAAGGTGAAATATTGGTGGAAAATCCGCTACACCATCCCGGTGACATAATTCTCAGTTTCTTAGATTTTTGAAACAAAGTCATTAGTGGTTTGCCACAAAAAAACAGAAACTCCAGTTTAAAGCTGTTTTAGGGTTTTGTGTTTATTATTCATGGACAGACTTGCTGTTTGTGATTCATTCCCCTAATTGCAGAGACATTGCTGGAGAACTGTGTATGTTAATATAAAATGCTACTGTCAATCAGTTAAAGCATCAGATGTGCTAATGACAGAGCCAGATTAAGGTCTGTGGAGGCCCCTGGGCTACTAAATCGTGAGGGACCCCTGCTTCATGTTAACATTCAGCAAAATTGGAACCCTATTTTTTTGTGTCTAGTCAGCCTTATTGGTCGCTTATTCTGTTTGTCCAACAAGCCTTATTGCCTTGTTATGTGTATCCAGTTAGCCTTATTGCCCCCTCCTTCTGTGTCCATCCAGCCTTATTGCCTTGTTATGTGTATCCAGTCAGCCTTATTGCTCCCTCCTTCTGTGTTCAGCCAGCGTTATTGCCTTTTTATGTGTATCCAGTTAGGCTTATTGGGCCTGATACAGACCTACGCCCGGCATCGCTACGGCAACGCCCGATCGTAGATTGTAGTCCGTAGCAGCACCGTAGGGACGCTGGAGGGGACGCCCCCCAGCGTCCCTACGTTCAGGTTAGTGTAGGTGGGCGGGGGGAGATAGTTAAATGAGGGTAGGAGGGCGGGCTAGGCAGCCATACGCTCCTGTGCGAGCGTATGGCCCCTTCCT
>WWET01001221.1:23661-35790 GCA_011038615.1 Limnodynastes dumerilii
TAGAGTGAAAGCACCGCCAGCATTCAAAAGTGACCAAAACATCAGACAGAAAGCATAGGAACTGAGAAGTGGTCTGTGCTCACCACCTGCAGAACCACTTTAATTTTGAGGGTGACTCCAAATCCAGACCTCCATGGGTTAATAAATTTGATTTCCATTGATCATTTTTGTATGATTTTGTTGTCAGCACATTCAACTATGTAAAGAACAAAGTATGTAATAAGAATATTTCATTCATTCAGATCTAGGATGTGTTATTTTAGTGTTCCCTTAATTTTTTTGAGCAGTGTATTATTGCATTGATAATTTTTGTGTGATTTTGTTGTCAGCACATTCAACTATGTAAAGAACAAAGTATGTAATAAGAATATTTCATTCATTCAGATCTAGGATGTGTTATTTTAGTGTTCCCTTAATTTTTTTGAGCAGTGTATTATTGCCTTGTTAGTAGTCTTCCTGTTCCTCATGGTGTCTTTGGAAAAAATTAAAAAAGAAAAGCTTGTTATCTGCATCTTTGAACATGGACAGCACACAAAATAATAAATTCATGCACAGCAAACATCACCCCCAAGCATTACAAGAAATACAAAACAGATACATATTTTTTATTAAATGATGTGGTCACACATATACACACATAGGGCCTGATCCAGACCTACGACCGCATTCGCCCGCGAGCGTAGCGTGCGTTCGCCCGGGCGTATAAACTTTCACGCCCATAACACTCCCATTGATTGTACCTGCTTACGGCGGCTGAACCCTACCCTAAGATTTTCCAGCGTACGTGCAAATTTTCGTACCGATACGCTGGTCGTACTGGGCTTAGCACGCCCATACTGTACAATTTAAATGGCTATCCCCGCCTCTGTGTAGTAACTCCAGTGTCCAGACTATCGTCGTACAAAACGCACGCCCCTTGGGCGAAAAATACGCTGAAAATACGCTCGCTGTACGCTCATGTCTTTCGGACGACCGGAAGTTGTCATGCTGCACATGCGTAGTGCGTTTTTTCCCCCGAATTTTCGCTTACAATCGGCGTACTATCGCTTGCGGCCGTAGGTCTGGATCAGGCCAATTAATTTACACGTATTATAAATGCAGTTACTTCTGCAGGGGTCCCTAATATGTGCAAGCAACAACCTTCCTTCTTTTCTGAAGGAAGGTCCACCCTATTCTCTGTACAGAGCTCTCTGTAAATTCTCCACTCATCCATTGACTGGACCAAGATACGGAACTGACAGTTGCAAAATAAGGTCTCATGTCAGAGATTGCAATTGATTGAACGTACACACTGAAGACCGGATTTACAGATCCAATGTTGCTACTTTTTACGTGAGCATTTTTAGGTATAGTTGAACTGCGCATTCATAGTAACCTTTTTTACGCAATCTATGTTGGATTTAGGCAAGGATGTCCATTACGCCTGGATTTGTAAATCGGACTTAGTGACATACGTACGGAGGGGCGTGGTTGAATTCCGTATGTGCGTAGTTTAGTGTAAGTAGGTGGGGAAGGCATTTAAATGGACTAATATGGGCGTGGTTAGTCATGTATGCACGTACGGAAGGAAAATACTCACATAACTACACACGTTGAGTTAAGGTTGCCCTATGGACAAGTAAGTCACCAAAGAACTGTCTGTGGAAGGGGAGTGTCATGGGTGTTGCCTTGCTACGTACGTGCGTATACTTGCATACTTTATACACAGATGGTCCTGATTGGCTACCACTATCCAATATCCCCACACCACCCTGCGTTTGTAATATTGGGCCTGATCCAGAGCTACGATGGTACACTGAGTGTTCTAACGCTCAGCGTACCATCGCTGCACTCCCCGACACTCCCCCTTGCCCCAGCGTATTAACACTCGCTTATGCCGGCTAAAGGCTACCTTAACTGCAGCCAGCGTAAGCGAGTGTTAATACGCTGGGACGGTGGTGTTGCTACGCTTACGCCGCCCTGCCATCCTCATTACCCTCCCTACGCCTATCTGCACTAACTGCAGCGTAGTAACGGAGGGGAACGCCCCCTCCAGCGTTACTACGCTGCTGCTATGGACGCCCGATCCACGATTGGGCGTTGCTGTAGCTATGTCGGGCAACATCTGACCGGCACATGCGCAGATCGGCTTTTAAGTTGATCTTACGCTTACGCCCGGCGTATTACTGCCGGGCAGCGTAGGGCTGGATCAGCCCCATTAAGATAACGGAGTATCACTTTCTTGCAATTGAACACATATCAACTATGACACTTTTACCCTGTGTGCAACTGTGCAAATCCATACGCAAATGTGTCGTAGGCCACATTACAGGTAAATACAATGCAAATGTTATTCAGCAGTCCACATACAAATGCAAAGTTGGATCATGATGAATTATGTGGTTTTGTTTTTTGCTAGTGCTTACGTAATTCTGTTAATTAATAAAACCAAACATCATAAATGATAACATGTACTAAGCTTACAAGCATAATAAATATAGTGTGTGTGGCTTAAATTAATGTATAGTAGATATTCCGAACTGCCCAAATCAATAGTGCTGTCATACAACGTTTAACTTTGCAAGGTGAAATGTCACCACCAATGGTCTAGTATTGCAGCAGCTTCCTAGACTTAAATGTGCCCTGCTATTCATTGTGATACCCAACGTGTCTCAAATGTTCTTTAATTTAGTTTTGCTGCCTAGAGTAGTTGTTTCTCTTCTATTATAAAGCATATTAAAACAAAAACAAAACCCACAAAAGCAAAGCTGCAATGAAAAGTCAGTTTATATATTTTGCAATTTTTCTAATGAAATATAATACTCTGTCTGTACGTACTGACTGCCAGGATATAAAGACAGCTTCATTAGTTGGGTCAGTTGGTTTGACATTAATTTGAGAAATGTACTATATCTAGTGATGTGACAGTGTATTGGGTCTCCACAGTCTGACCTGTCTCTAACGTAGTTACAGAAAGCGCTGATCCATTAAAATAAGTTCACATTCAAATGGACATTGAAAGTTTCGAAAGTGCAGACACTGCATTTTTGTTCAAGAGTAAGATTATTAGAATAAGATTGATATTACTTCTGAAACATTTTAAAAACATCTTACTCTCCAATACCAATTTATTATCACTGGAGAAGGGATGTACAACATTTGATAAATCAAGTAAAGTAGGTAAAACGTTGTACTCTCTCTTGTCTTCATGTAAGTCATGCCACATAGGCCTTATTATTTTACTGTATTGGACATGACCCAGACTTTAATGTACGCCTGATGACAATGTATTTCTGCATACTTTGTGCATGCCTATAATATGCCCTCAGTAAGATGCAACAAAGTGCAATTGCCTGCATTCAGAGAGGTGTTGGTAAGTTAATTGTGAATGAATGTACACTAAAGGTTTATTCTAGCAATGGCTACAATTCAGACCCAAATCTTAGCATAATTTTCACAGTTCATGGTTAAATATTTGCCAAATAATCCAAGGTCATGTCTAAGGCTGGCTACATACTTCAACAGATAATCTTTCCAATCACACAATCAAAAGACTGTTTAACCAGATTTCTTACCAGTGTGTACTGTCCAAAGATGCTCAAAAATCTTTTGAAATGGTCTATAATCTTTTGATTTGATCTTTTGCGCTGTGAGTTGATTTAAAAAAAAACAAAACGTTTTTCATTTAATTAAATGTGTTTGCACATCCCCAATTCTAAGGGGCCCGTATGCAGTGCACACCCTGCACCCATTATAGATAACATATGTAACAATTTGCGAATTCTAAGTGTCTCCTATTCTCTCCTTTATATATATATGTTCAGTTTGTTGAGATGTTGCCCATAGCAACCAGTTAGATTTTAGCTGACATTCTCTAGTATGTAATTGAAAAACGAGAGCTAGAATCTGATTGGTTGCTATAGGCAACATCTCCACATTTCCAAACCCGCAGCTTAGTAAATCTGGCCCCTGGTGTCTGTAGATACTATTCTGTTTGTTTGCACCCTTTTCTCTGTTCCTTGTTTGCTGTCCTGCTTGCTAATTCCATGTAGCTTACTCTCAGTGTTTTCTCCATCTGGCACTGCAGCGTGTCTCTCTATTGCGGGGGTCTCTTTTGTTGCTAAACTTTGTTCATTTTAATGAAAATTTAAGTTTTGAAGTTAATGCTTTTAAATTTCATAGGTAATGGGTGACCAAAACTAACCTTTTTTTTCATCTCCTATGTTTTGAATTGTTTATACTAAGAGCAAATTAAAATAAATAAATAAATCAAATAAGTTCCCTCCCCCTAAAAAAATATATGATGAAATAACAATAATTTTCACTTGAATTTTAAAACAATACATGTATGAGATTATAATTTAAAGGTTTCATTTGCTAGTTGTTTAAGTCACTGCCATTTATTGATATGCAGGAATTACAATTTACAAGTAACATCAGTACAAAAAAATTACTAAGGATTCTGTATGTCAGTATGGTGTTTTACAGATGGAGGTCAATGGGGGAGACACCATCAGTTGCCGCACTGGGTGACACCAACCTCGTGACGCCAATTCCCTTCTCTCTCTCTCTCATATACACATTTCAATGCGCCCACCTGGAGTATGGTGCCCTAGGCTGCAGACTTGTCCTGCCTACTTGCATGACTATAGGAACATCTTTCTGTTTGTGACTGATACATTGACCCCTCACACTGTTAGCTCATGTAAATGTTTGGGAAAACTTGCTCCCTTGTTATGGTAACTGCCCTTTGGTAAGCTTCCTCTTCTATGTCTCTCTGGCTAACATGCCAGTGAAGCCACGCCCCTTTTAAAGCACCCGTAAAACCACACTCCGTTTTTGAGTTAATGTGTTTTTTTTTTTCTTTAGTTTTTTTTTTAATAAACATTTTGGGAGTGTTTCTTGGCTACCAGAAACCCCCATGGGTGGACCACTGAGACCCTGACAGTCTAGCTTTCTTACCTTGCTTGTACCTCCAGCAATGGCATGTGAGGACTGTTTCTTCAGCAGGGCTGCAAGGGAGCTGCTAATAGGGTGGACTGGATTAAAGGTGAGTGCAGGAGGAATGGTTTCCCCATAGGAACTGTACCCCTAGCACCCACTATAGTTGCACCCCTGGTTTTACCCATCCCAGGCATTCTGTTAATTTTTTCTACTCAGCTTAGTAAAATTGTAGTTTTAGTAAAAAAGCATCCACAAGTGTGCTGCTATGTTAAGCTCTCCATGAATGACTGATCACAGTCTTGTGATACTGCCTGTCAGGAAACAGGAAGCAGGGAATACAAAGCTCAGAAGATCCGAAATTATAGTGAAAATGTTTTTTTGCCTCGATTACAGATCCAAATTTGATGAGAGGAACCAAGGCAAGGCTTGGTTCAACTCGGAACCCCAAAATTCAGATCTATTGGATTAACAACAATCCAAACAGCTCATCTTTTATGTCACCAGTTTGAATATGTACACTAATACTATGTATATATTTACACTGTATACAGAATGTTTGGACCCTAATTGAATATTTTACAGGTTTTATCAATTTGCAGCTTTTTATCTTATGTGGACATATATTGTCTTTTGATTTCTCTTGGTACACATAAGTTATTTCCCAAATTGTTGGTACTGGTATATAACAATAATTGTATGAACTATCACCTGTTGATTTAAATATCTGCATTCCATCTAAATTTTTAGAGTCATTCTGGGATTTTTTTTGAGTTACGCTGGTTGTATATTATCCATAATTATTTATTTAAATTGGAAACTGGTACGCCTGTCACCCTTTGGGAGTGTGTGATTTATCCATTGTAATATAGTGTTTTAGAGTTACTTTTTATTTAGAGGTTTAATTTATCTATTTCCCATATTCATAGTGCCCTGCACACTTTTTTGTATGTTTTCAAAGCTATAGTGTGACCTTTATGTGCTAGTGGATGCTTCAGATTGATAGTGAAGCACCATCAGATCCAATACTCTCAAAACCAGAAATGGCAGTCCAGGGTGTTACTGTATTCCCTGCTCCGAAAGGCGGATTCCATATGCCTCCTGGAACAACCCAAGACACTCCCAGCCTCAATTCTTCCTTCTGTTCTTTTTCTTCTTACTAAACGAGATACCAGAAGGCGACAACAGTGGAGGTTTTCAGCTGAGAGTTCTCTCGTCAAGATGGTACCTTCACAGTTGGTATTCGAAGTAGAGACTGTGATTTCTGTGATGTCTGAAAAGTGGCCCAGGAATCTGTGTGTTGACTGCTGGTGCATATCTCCTGGTTACTGCCTCACAAAAGGCCTGGAAATCCCAAAGGCTCAGGTCCCAGGTATGCATAAGTGACTCTGCCCACTCACATGGTTTTCCTCTGAAATGCCTGGTCATTTCCATCACAACCATATATTCTGTTGTCTCAAATCCGGAACAAGTATATACACAAAAAGGAGCGCTGGCAGCCTTTTAGTGCAAAATACAATTTTAATAAATAGAGACTCTTCAGCCGCTTCAAAATGGGGTGAGTCCCCAAAATGTAGGTAACCAAAAAAAAGAGAGGGGATAAGAAGCGCTTCTGGAGTCTGAATTTTATTATCACAATAGAAAAGATTTAAAAAACTGTTTTAATAGCAATAAAATAACTTACTATTTAAGATACAAACTTAACCACTGCATGAAATTAATGATTCAGATAGCTGCTGATCAGACAGCTAAATAACTCTAGAATATATAGCAGAGCTCTTCTTTTTGGTTTCAATACTGATTCCTAAGAACTTTGCCACAAAACCATAGATAGAAAGAAACTTCAACTTTGATGAAGATTCCAGATAGATAAAGTTCCACGGAAGTCTTATGAGAGCCAACAAATATTATATTGGTACTGCTGCCTTGGTATAAAAGAATTGAAACAAATGTTGCAACTACTGAGGTGTAGTAGATAGTAAATAGCCACATGTAGTTCAGCGTTAATCAAAACAAATGGGTAGGATATATAGACAGATTAGTTCTCACCCTCAGAGGTTCTTTGGTCAAATATCCATGGTCGGCTTAGTAGATTGACGTATAGCTGCTACTTTTTCTAGGTGTAGATCAACCAGCAAATGTGGGCTAGGTCTATGATGAAGTATACACTCGGTTTCCAGCAGCAACCCCGCTAACCGCTCGGTATAGTCGGCGTCCACTGGATAACAGCTAATGCAGCATGTCTCATTAATTGCTCAGACCGGATTCCTCCGGAGGGTTCCCCGTGACAGGGGTAGTGCAGAAACAGCCAAAGGTACAGTGGACAGCGTAGCGGCTCTCGCGCCTGATTTACACTCTGGAAATGGTGTCAGGAGGTGTAGATGGCACACAGTAAGGGCTCTGTGGTAGAATAGATGCAGGCAGGGCCGGATTAAGGCTTTGGGGGGCCTGGGGCACTTGAGACCGGGGGGCCCTATGATCTAAAATTAAGAGCATAGTATCTATACCCCATAAGTATTACACTGCAATCTTTAAGACCGTGTGTACGCAATCTACGTAGCGAAACGCTACATAAATAGCGTACAAAAATTACTACGCATTTTTGTATGCATTGTTGCCTCCTGATTGACCAGCCAGCCTTATAACCCCTCCTTCTGTGTCCAGTCAGCTTTATACCCCCTCTTTCTTTGTATCCAACCAGCCTTTTTTCTGTGTCTAACCACTCTTAGTGTGCAGCCAGTATTATTGCTAGCCTTATTGCCTCTTTATGTGTATCCTGTCAGCCTTATTGTCCCCTCCTTCTGTGTCCAGCCAACCCTATTGCCCCCTCTTTATTTTTGTCCATTCGACTTTATTGTTTTCCCTTATTTGTCCATCCAGCCTTATTGACCTATTTCTGTGTCCAGTCAGCTTTATACTGCCCTTCCTGTGTATTCAACCAGCCTTACTGGCAGCACCAGTCAGTTTTTTTACTGCCTTTCCTGTGTATTCAACCAGCCTTACTGCCCACACCTTCTGTGTCCAACCAGTCTTATTGCCTTCTTTTTGTATCCAGCCAATCTTATTACCAATTCTTTATTTGTGTATCCATCCAGCCACCCTTATACCCTCTCTGTCTTTGTGTACAACCAGCTTTATTGCCCCTTTCTCCTGTTTCCTTTCAGTATTTTTTCCCCCTTTGTGGCCATCCTACTTTATTGCCCCCTCTTTCTGTGTCCAGCCAGTCTAATTGCCCCTGTTTAATTGTATCCAGGCAGCCTTATTGCTCCTTCCTTTTGTTTTTCCAACAAGTCTTTGTGCCCCTTTCTTCTGTGCCCATTCATCCTTATTGCTCCCTATGTGTCCATTCAAGCTTATTGCCCCTTATTATATGTCCAGATAACCCCAACCACTTTAAAAACTTTATAAAATCTCTATTAAAAAAAAACATACCTTTACTGTCTCTCCTCCGGCTCTGTCCTCCGCGGCGTGTGCTCTGCAGAATTAAGACGCTAGCGTCTTATGAACAGAGCCACAGCTGTGCAGCCAGCTCTGTACATGGAAGGTGCAGGAGCGCTCCGTGAATGCTCCACCCCCCGTCTACACGACTGGCCAGTCAGACTCTGCAGGGGGAGGAGGAAGCCACGTGCCGTCGGCAGAAGGTAAGTTTTTTTTTTGTTTGTTTGGTGTTTTTTTTTTGTTGTTTGTTGGTTTTTTTTAGATCACGGGCGGGGGGGGGCCTCGGGGAGAGAGGGGCCGGGGGCAAGTGCCCCCTGTGCCCCCCCCCTTAATCCGGCACTGGATGCAGGGTAAAGTTCCTAACTGCTCAAGCGTTTCTCTGCTTGAGCAGTTTCATCAGGAGGTAAGTACATCTACAGGACTTGCTTCCTGCTTAAATATGTTCTTAATTAAATGGGGTGTGTAGTTAACCCTTGCTAGTTACAAACATGCCTGTGCAATTAAAGAAAATCATGAGCAAGAATGGTGTGGTCCATAAACATAGAACTAAGTATATTACCATTGTGTCATATACAGTTGAATAATACAATCAACATCCAATTAAAATTAAAATTTAATACATAGATATAAAAATGAATAAGAACAAAATTGAAAGGTAAAAACAATTATATCAAAATTTAAAAATCAGCAATAATAAACATGCAATTAGTGCATATACATAAACAAGAAAAACAATTGTTTATATAGGCAAATACGTCAGTATAATTTTATAAACAGATTATACTGCATTTAAATTTAGAGACCAAACATATGCAAAAGTCAGGATACCGCAAAGAATCATAGCAGATACAATAATTAGTGTTATATGCACTCATTTTTAAAAATATTTATAGATTATTAGATTGTTATGATGTTAGGAAACTATACATATATAAATGTATATAGACTTTATCAGCACCTCTATGCTGTTGTATATACAAGTGGTACAGAACAATTGAAGTGACCAAAAGTACAGATGTATTGTTTAATATTACATGATAATATTGTCCCGCTTGGGTTACATAGATAAATCTGCTGTTATATATACGAATGGTGCTAAACAATAAAGATGGCCGGAAGTATAGATGTATTATTAATGCTACAAAGTAGTATTGTCCCGTTTAGAATACATATGTGGATCTGCTATTATATACATATGATTAAATATATTTTTCAATACATAGATGTTACTAAACAATGGTGGTAGCCAGAAATACAGTTATAATTTGTGTTATTACATTATATTGTTCTTCTTAGGTTCCATAGATGAATCAAACTCCAGATAGTTGTTAAGGGAAGTGATTTAATTCTATTGATTCATTTAGACTGAAGGGGGACATCGTCTTCAATCTAAATATCCAGTATGCCTCCCTCTGACAGAGTCGGGCATACTGGTCTCCCCCTCTGGGGGTCCGTTTAATAACTTCAATCCCCTTAATACTAATGTTTTCTAGTCTACTGGTATGTTTATCGTGAATGTGTCTCGACACTGAATGTAATCTATTGTTTTTTTGTATATTCCTACGATGTTCAGAGAATCTGATATAGAGCTGCCTCGTGGTCCTACCTACATACTGCTGCCCGCATATGCAGGTCAGTTGGTAGACCACGAAGAAGCTCCTACAGTTGATAAAACCGGTTATGGGGAATGATTCACCTCCATCAGAAGAGCAAAAGCTATGTTCTCTGTTTTTGCTAAACCTGCACATACTGCATCTTTGTTGTGCAAAAATAAAAAAAACCTTTTGGTTTTCAGGAAGCCAAGTAGAGATGGTTTTATTCTCTAAACTCTCCTTCAAATGGCTTCTCACTAGCAGGTCTTTTAGGTTTTTGGCTTTCCTGAAAAGCACTCGTGGAGGTTTGTCCAGTAAGGGATGCAGGGAATTGTCCAGGCTTAAGATTTAAGAGTTCCTGTGTATTATATTTTTTAACATCTTCTGCATTAGACATTACACTACACTTTTTTTTTTATTATTATTTCTATTCTCAGTAAGAAGTTCAGACTTGACCCTTTGAGCTGCTGCCTCAAGGGCTTGATTCACCACCTCAGGGGGGTAGCCTTGTTCCAAAAAACTGTTTTTTAGATTGTCACATTGTGCTAAGTATGTTTCTAAATCTGAGCAATTATGTCTCAAGCGAACAAACTGGCTCGTCGGAACACCTTTGTGCCAGCTGCGCTTATGGCAGCTTTTGTACTGTAAAAAATTATTTGTATCAACTGGTTTTTGGAAAGTCTTTGTGTGCAACAGGTCCCGAAGCACCTCGACCATGATATCTAGGAAATTAAAAAGAGAACATTCGCTGAATTGATGGGTGTACTTCAAATTAAACTGATTATTATTAAGGTGATGTAGAAAGGATTCAATAGTTACAGTATCCCCGTCCCAAATAAAAAATAAATCGTCAACATGACGACAATAGTAGACCAGGTTTGCTCCGAATGGGCCATCCCAGATCAACTGAGTCTCCAGGAGCCCATACATAAGTTGGCATAGATCGGAGCGAACCTGGTCCCCATGGTCGTACAAAGCTGCTGCCTATAGCAACGGCCTTCGAATAAAAAATAATTGTGGTTAAGAATAAAGGTGATGCTATCCAAAATAAATTGTTGAAGTGAGGGAGGGTAAGTGGACCTGTGTTGGAGGTGATATGCAATAGCTGATATCCCTTTGGCATTAGGAATATTGGTATACAGACCCTCTATATTGCATGTGAGTAGTCTGTATCCCTTCTTCCACTTGATCTCTCTAATATGCTGTAAAAAAGCCCGTGTATCTTTAATATGTGACTTAAGTGGCACAACTAGTGGTTGTAACTAACAATCCACTAGATGTGAAAGTGAAGCAGTAAGGGACCCAACAGCAGAATTAATTGGACGCCCAGGAGGTGAGGTGAGGGACTTGTGAATTTTAGGGAGATAGTAGAAAGTCGGGGTGGTTGAGAACCTGTTGCACAGAAAGTCCCAGGTCTCTTTGGGAATTATTCCATTATCTTTTGCTTGTTTTATTAGTTTCTTATACTTCACAAGGTAATCGTTAGTAAGATTACCTTTGAAAACTTCATAGAACTGATCGTCACTAAGTTGCCTCTCCGCTTCTTGCACGTAATCAGATCTGTTTAGTAGAACAATGGCACCCCCTTTGTCGGCTGGCTTAATAATAATTTGGCTGTCTTCCATAAGGGTCTTGATAGCCAGTCTTTCCTTCCTACTGAGATTGTCTTTTATAGGTCCTTTCTCGGTTTTCTGACACAAGGATTTAAAATAATTCAGATACAATAATTTTCTTTTATGTGTATTAGTTGGTATTTGGGGGGAAACCTCAATAATATCCTCCCCGCCTTCCTCCTTCAGTGCAACAAGATTACAGAGTGCTTCCCATTCCATAGAATCATTAAGGGAGAATGTTAACCAACTGTTTTTCACTGAATTTAGTTATTAGTGATAAAAAATTTCTTTCTGCAAATACCTCTCATGAACTTATTAAGGTCGACAAAAAGGGAGAACATATTAGGCCTAAGTGATGGGGCAAACTTAGTTAACAGCATTTCCTCATAGGGACTCAAAGTTTAAGTTGATAAATTAAATATATTGCTCTTACTGTTTATGAAATATTGGGTCTCTTTGGCTTTTTTCCTTCCTGCTCCATCTCTGCATCCCCTTCCCCTATACCGCGTCTCCTCTTTGGGAACTCAGCTGAAGGAGATGGTACCTGTTCCAAAGGGGAAGCAGAG
>WWET01001221.1:35824-70655 GCA_011038615.1 Limnodynastes dumerilii
GGAGGAGAGAATTCGGTAGGCCTAAAAAAGAGAGAGTCTGGTCATCTACTATATTCTGAAGTGCACCAGCATATGATAATTTCCCCTTTTCTTCTGACTCTAATAGCTCAGAAGGCTCCAACAAGTGTCTATCAGTAGTTCTATCTGGAATCTTCATCAAAGTTGAAGTTTCTTTCTCTCTATGGTTTTGTGGCACAGTTATTAGGAATCAGTATTGAAACCAAAAGCAGAGCTCTGCTATATATTCTAGATTTATTTAGCTGTCTGATCAGCAGCTATCTGAATCATTAATTTCATGCAGTGGTTAAGTTTGTATCTTAAATAGTATGTTATTTTATTGCTATTAAAATAGTTTTTTTAATCTTTTCTATTGTGATAATAAAATTCAGACCCCAGAAGCGCTTCTTATCTCCTCTCTTCGCAAAGAAGTCTACCAGCCAATAAATTGGTTCAGATCTCCATCAAAAAATCCCAATTACAGATGGCTGGACTTCAGGCTCTGGCTCATACGTCTGAGTAGATGATGTCCCACTCTGGCAAGGCTAGAGTTCCCCTCTGGGATGACAAGGCTGTTGCCCCCTCTGGGAAGGCAAGGCTGGAGTCCTTCACTGGAAGGCATGCTGGACAGTAGGCACATCTCGCTGGGCAACAGGCACAGGCACTTCTAGCTGGACAGCTTTCACAGACACAGGCACATCTCACTGGACAGCAGGCACTTGCAACCAGCAAGCAGGGCTGGACTCTCCACTTTGGGTTGCAGTACTGGACACCCCACCTGGGATTGCAGGGCTGGACAGCCCACCTGGGGTTGCAGAGCTGGAGACCACTTCAGAAGGTCTGGGTCTGCACACAGGGCAGGACTGGAGGTAATGTCCAGTACCAGCGCAATAAAGACATAGATCCTAGCTACTTATGAGAATGGATTTACGCCAGCTGCTGCCGTAAAATCACCTTTTTATATATAATGCGCATGCGCAGGGCAGATGTTATGCAATGTAACTTTGATTGTACATAACTTCAGCGTAAATACGAACAAAGGGGTGGGTCAACCATACGACACCCAGATATACGCTTTGGGGGTGGAGGGAGGTATTTAAATTGTACGGAATGGGCTGTGTTAGGCTATTACGTACGTCCGTACTTACGCTTGAAAAAGTTAAGGTAGGGTTTGGTAAACGTAACACGAGTAAACTACGTATGAGCAAGGGGAGTGCCTAGGGGAGTGCATAGTACTTACGATAGTGTAAATACGTTACACGATCAAACGTAAAACGAACTTAGGTCTGGATCTACCACAGAGTTTATAGTTCATGCAATACTTCCGCTTCTCCAGGGTGAAAGGTGAACGGGGACCACAGGATACCGAAGATTTGGTGTTGGAGGCTTAGGGTTTTATATCTCTATGGTTTCTTCTCACCAAGGGTTTAGGAGATTGGACCAGGATGCCATCAGGGTTGTTGGGGCTGCCTGACTGAAGGCAGAGTCTAATCGTGGGACTGGTGTTCACTGGAGCCCGTGATGGTGAAGACAGGCTTGGCTGCTGTCCCAGGGCAAGTTGCAATATAGGCGAAGTCCCTGAGGCAATCGAGTCGAAGTATATGGTACATTTAAGGAGCAGGACAACTTCAACATTAGTTTAGGTAAGAACAACAAAACACGTGTCAAGCAAATAAACATCACTAGAACCTTTAGCAGAGGACACCCCAGGATTTTGTTGGTCAAAGTGAGCAGAGGCCATATCAGAATATTCTATGGCAACTCCCATACTGTTATGGTGGATCAATCTGTTTTTAATACCTGGGGTTTGATGCAAGGATTACAGGAGACCAATATAAGAAACTGAGGTTTATTGCAGGGAGCAGAGTAACAGAACAGATACACTGTACTGAAATAACAGAGAGTACCTATACACAAGTACAAGATAACAGATCCCAGGTTAATACACAGGTGTAATATAACAAATGTCAGACAGGGTATACAGGTATGAGGTAATAGATTACATAAAAAGTACATGGTATGAGAAAACAAATGTTAGGCAAGGTATTCAGGTTATAGACACTGGTAAAAAGGACAAATATAAATAACATAAATACAGACAAGGAACCTTAGAGAACATGCAGAAATGCAGACAATCAGAGGGCGATTACAGGAACACGGCAGAGACCAGCAAGCTAAAGCCCAGCAACAGGGAGCAGGAAATAGGAATGATGGGATATTTATAACCAGAGCACAGGTATAGGATAACAGGCAATTACACATATTAGTCCCAGAGAGCAAATTTAACAACAGCCTCTAGGGGCAGCTAGTAGAAAAGTCCATAATATGAAACATCAGTCCAGGACTGCCCCTAGAGGCAATATAAAAAATGGTAGTTTAGGATGGAACAATTTAGTAAAGGCTTCAATGTGCATGATACAGGGCAGGAAAACTGCATTGAAACATAGGTCTAAAGATGCTTTAATTACAAGGAGGACAATCAATCACTGTGCATTGTCTACTCAGTACTTAAATAGCACTGAAATAGTACAAGTAATGATTGTTGTAGAATGAAGTCAAATTAGGATAAAATGTATTCATGTATGATATGCTTTTCACACAAACATAAATGTGGAAATAATAAGAAAGCATACAATAAAATACTTATTTAGTGATCAGGCTGCTCCTAGGCGCACCTTTAATGCCCCCGTCATGGTTTTGCCTATGGGCTTTGCCAGGAGACCTCTGTGAGCAGAGGCCAGATGCTGGGGCCCCTTGGAAAATCAGGCACAGTATTTGTGTTTTTCTTGTATTCTATTATAACCAGGCCAGACCACACTCCAGCAGTTGCAACCTCTAGGTGCATGCCTCTGATACCTAACGAGGAATCCATATTAGTGATACATTCTGTTTAAACATTTACCCTTTGACTGTGAGGTCACATTTCAACATATAAAACAATTTCATAGAAATGAATACGATACAATATCATAGAAATGAATAAAACTTCTTAGAAATAAATTCTGGTTTACCCAGTAACACATTTCACAATGAATGATGTCACTCACCTATTATTTAAGTTTATATATGTCTTACACATTAAACAAGAATAATACATTAATATGAGACAGACAGACAGACAGGCAGAATGAGTTGAGAGTAGTACGTTTGTCTGCGCATTGATTAAATAACTACATTAATTTAAATGGTCACAAATTTTGTTTCTGTTTTCCATTTAATTTTGTATTAATTTAATTCAAATGGTAATGCACAATTTTCATTAAACATATAAAACATCAATAAAATTACTATCAATTGTATAATGAACACATTGTAGCTCTTCAGCCCGCTACCCCTCATGTTTCATTGAGCCTGTTCTGCACCCTTATCCATCCAGACATTCCCTCCAGTCCCCTCTCCACTAGTTTTATCCTCAGCCTCCTCTACCCACTGTTCTCACCTGACCCCTCTATAACCTCTAGCTTCAATTACAATTTTGTTCCCCAAGCCCTTCTACAACATTATTTCTTTAATTCACAGAGAGTACAGGGGTCACTAAAAGAGCGCAAATGTAAACGTAACACAATGCTGCCAATCACAGTTCTACTATTATTGAGGGGTGGTATAGAGTCCCTCAAAAAAATATAGTATGTACCAACCAGAACAAAAGTATATACTGTTAATTAGCGCAAAATTGATGGTAGAAGGAAGAAAACAAGATAAATGTTGTGAAAGATCGGTCAGACAGCACCTCTCTATTTAAACAGAGTTGTACAGGTCGGGAAGGTAAACAGCTAGACGTGCAGGGAATGACAGTTAAAATATCACAGGAAATTAATATGCTGAACAGAACATGTGACAAATATTAAAAAAGGATTTGTAAATCACAATCTGTCCTTACATTTTAAAAACAGCCACTCATGCTCAGCCTCCTCTATCAAAATGGTATGTGGCATTGAAAGGGTTAATCCAAAATGGAGACATAATAATTTAATAGAATCTCTTGCAAAAACAGAGATGAGATGGATTTTTAACTTGGAAACCTTGGAGCCATCTGGTTTAAATGTAGATTTTGAAATTAAATGGTTTTTATAATTGATTTTTTACGGGTCGTTTTAAACCATATTTATTTCACTACATGTTCTTTTTGTCTCCTCTATAATATGGGTCCTCCCCCTCTTTTTGGTCATTTATCCACTTGACATGTTTTATAAATCTGGGGGTTGCAATACTTATCCTTTTTACTTATTTATTATCTTTGTGTATTAATGTGTTTTTAAACAAGAAATATATCATTAATACCCCGTTCAGATTACCATGAAAAAGACGGGGTTTTCATGAAATTGCCGGCTTTCATGAAAACCCCGGCTTTTTCTGGCAATGTGAACGGTGAAGCCGGGTCTCTTTAGCCGGGTCTCAGACCCGGCTAAAAAGAAGGGTTTTTGCCGGCTTTTTTAAAAGCCGGCTTCACCCGTTCACACTGCGGTGAAAAGCCGGCTATTTAAATAGCAGCCGGCTTGTAAAAAAAAAAAAAAAGCAAGAAAAAATAAAAAGCTGGTGTTTTCAGTGCAGTCTGCAGTGGCAATCTGAACGCGGTATTAATAACACTGCCAGTTTTTTTAAATACATGTGGGGCCCCCCCCCCATTTTTTTACTTGTATATAAGTCCCTCATATGCACCCTGCACCTTAGCTTTGAGAAAGGACGACAGCTATCGTCCGAAACGCGTTGGCCTGGCATAAATGGACTTTTTTTTTTATCTCCAGTACAGTCATCAGATGCTTTGTTAGTTACCCTGCCAAATGCTGGAACATAACATTGCTTTTCTGCACTTTGTTTAAATGCTCTTTGTCTTTTAACCATTGTGAGTACATTGGATATCTCTTAATAAATTTGCTCTACGTGTGTAACAATATTACACTATCTACTGCTTCCTCTTTTCTCCCATTGCGTCTCCCCGATCCTGCACTATTCTGAGATCGCGGCCTCTGTGAATTCAAACCAGCCATCCAGAAGTCACCTCTGAAAGGAGGCAGAACACAGCAGGAGGGCAGCCTGCCGCCAAAGAGTATAATGGACACCGCTGAGCTCGCTCACCCGAACAGGGACGCATCTACTGTGGACAAACCTCAGGAGAAAAACAGACTAACTACAAACTGTAAGACTGTTTCCGTTTTCTTTTTGATACAGTGACTGTTACATCTGTGAAATCATTGCCCTCTGCATCGTTTGCTACATAGTAGTGGGACTGAAACAGCCACAGCACTAAAGACTTCTCTACATTCGGCTATCTGAACTGACACATCTACCTGGTGCCGATTTTACCTCTGTTCTCAGCATATTAATTTCCTGTGATATTTTAACTGTCATTCTCTGCATGTCTAGTTGTTTACCTTCCCAACCAGCGCAGCTTCGTTTAAATCGAGAGGTGCTGCCTGACCGATCTTTCACAACATTTATCTTATTTTCTTCCTTCCACCATCAATTTTGCGCTAATTAACAGTATATACTTTTGTTCTGGTTGGTATAAACATTATTTCTTTAGTCTATTTTACTCCCATTCCCCTCAGTCCTTCTCTCCAAAGTTGCCTCCAGGCCATATCCTTCATGTTCCCTCCAGTCAATATTGTCTTATATTCCCTTTATCCCCTTTTCTCTTATGTCCTCTCCAGCCCCTTCTCCCCACTTTTCCCTCCAGCCATTTCTACTCCATGTTCCCTTACACCTCTCCATTCACTTCGTTCACTGCTTGCCCCAGCCCCTCTATCAGCCCCCTTTCCTCCCTATTCTCTGTAGACCTCACAGTACTCCATTCTTGCCCACATATTCTTTCTTCTGCAAATTAGTCTATATAAAATGTGTTCAGCTGTATATCATAATGGAAAGTCTGCAACTAGGAGAAATATTCCCCATGTACAATCATGCAGAAGACAAATTTACTTCAAACATAAGTTTGTGATACGTCAATGGGCTGTGAGGTTAACAGCAGGTGCCTTCTCATTTCTACTGAGATCTCTGAGCCAGAAGGTTTCTTAAAGAGACCAGACAGCCAGCCAAGGAGGCTGAAAACAATAAAGGTAAACTACTGTGTGTTTCTGAGCAGGACACAAGATCCGCACACATTAGAACCCAATGGTGCAACCAGGGAGGGGGTATGGGTTACCCAGAAACCCTCGCACATTGAAAATTTTAAAAGGGGGCATGTCTTTGTGGGTGCTGTAAAAGGGGCGTGGCTCCGTGGGTATGTGGGGCAGACTGACATAGAGGAAGATGGTAATGGCCTGTGCTGCAGTAGGGAAGAAGGTGGGGATGGTGAATGGGTCACAAAAAATTCAACATTGCACTGACACAAGCATTGGTCCATTGTGTAATGTGCTCTACTAATGCATTGTATATTGCAAAGGCTATTAGATGTGTACCTTCAAAGTAAAACTACTATTTTAATGTGTAAAAGAAGTAACTTACAAATGACCTAAAAACAAATATCATTATTACAATTATCAATATTACAGCCAATAACCAATGCAATTCATTAAGGTTGAACTTTTATTATTTTAAAATTTACATTATAAACGTCCTGCTTTCACACAGAACATTAAAGGATGTCTTAGACATCTTGGCCGTTAGATAGTACGACCATATTATCATTATTGTAATTTTAATTTTTTTATTTTGTATATTCTTTATTTATGAATTTCAATATGAAACACTGTACAAACAATGAGATAATGAAATGGGTATAGCTGACTTTTGGGTTATTTGTACATCAGTGCTGGTCAGCTAAACATTGTTACACTTACAAAGATTATGCGATCGAATTTCAAGGAGCATGTGATAATACACAATAAAATAACAATACACTCTGAGTTACATGTCTCAGATGGGTATGTACACATAAGGATGATCCTGTGAGCCTGGTATCGGTTGGGTAGAAAGAATTATGCTAATTAGGGCTTAACCCTTTTTCATTGGTTGGTGAGGTGAGAGGTAGTTAAGGTATGTAGGGGTAGTTTTGAAGTCTAACCACGCATACCACGTGGTGACATAGGCAGTGAATTTATCATAGGCATAGGTGAGGATGTCATCCATAGCTTCATAGAAGTCAATACGTTCAAACCAATTTTTGGTGGAACGCCAGCGACATGGGATCACGGCTCTGGCTGCGTTTTTTTCTTTTTTTTTATAGTGTCCTCATATTTAGTAGCTCTTTACAATTTTAAATAGTTCTTCATATCAACCACTGCCATATTACTGTCTAGTATGGGCGTGAGGAAAAGCTGTTGGTACCGTGAGAAAAAGTGCGGGAGAAGTCAGAGCTGGTTGTGAGGTGAAAAAGACTTAGGAGAAGGTGTGAGGAATGGACGATAGAGGAAGGCAGTGAGGGGAGGCAGTGTTTGTGACAGAGAGCCGGAGGGTGAATGGTGAAAAGAGGAGGCAGCGGAGACATCAGGAGAGCAGGAGAGTTTATGTAGAGGTAGAGGAGGCAACTGAGATAATGGGAGATTGCAGAAGGTACTGACAGGAGGGCGAGCTGCAGACTGAAGGAGCTGGATTGAAGAGTAGCAGTGGATGAAGAGAACAGCTGAGGTGATAAGCGGGCAGACAGAGGGAGATAATGGAGACGAGTGACAAGCTTCAGACAGAGGGAGATAACGGAGAGGAGTGACAAGCTGCAGACAGAGCAAGATAACAGAGAGGAGGTAAAGGAAAGCTGCAGACAGAGGAGGATTGTGGAGAGTTGGAGGTATTGGATTGTGAACAGTACAGAAGCAGCTGAAGAAGCGGATAGTGAATTGGGGACACAACTGAGTATAGAGAACGATTCTGTGGACTCCAGTTAAATTGTTTATCCAGTAAAACACTTCTCATTTATTTAGTCCTGTATAAGGGGAATTTGAGGCTTACAATTAAGCCAAATGACTGCTTCAGTGATGCTTTTCCTCATGTTTGGGAGCTAAAATATTTGTCTGTATTTAAAATCTATCTATATGATTAATCTAGAGTAATTGCATGATAGTAATTGTTTGAAACACCTCTCTATGTGTGATATAGAGTAATTGCATGATTAATACTATCTGAAACTGTTTATTTAATTGATTCAAAGTAATTGCATGATAGTAAATGTTTGAAACGCATCTCTATGAGTGATATAGAGTAATTGCATGATTATTACTATCTGAAACTGTTTATCTAACGGATTCAAAGTAATTGCATGATAGTAATTGTTTGAAAGGTATCTCTATAGGTGATATAAAGTAATTGCATGATTATTATTACCTGAAACTGTTTCAAAGCATTGATTCAAAGTAATTGCATGATAGTAATTGGTTGAAACGCATTTCTATGAGTGATTTATAGTAAATGCATATTGGTAATCGTATGAAAATTTCTCTCTGTTTGACCTAGAGTAATACATGATTGTAATTTTCTGGTCAACTTTGTTTGAAAAGATTATTTAAGATTGTTATATGAAAAGATAATATCTTTTTGTCACGGTGTCTAAGTTTTGTGGACCTGTCACGGGATCCGAGGGCAAGAAAACTGAACGGGTTGAAAGTGGAAGCTGGCAGGTTTAATATAGGACTGGTGCATGAACAGACATGAGAATAAATGAGCATGGATAGAACAGTCTCAGGAATCAGACTATGCCGGTTTGGCACATATGACAAGAACAGTCTCAGGGGATCAGACTATGCCTGGTTTGGCACATATGAAAAGGACAGTCCAATGAACAGTGGAAGTGCAGGTGAATGAGGTGCAGATGACTTGACCGGATTGGAGTGCAGATGACTTGACCGGACTGGAGTGCAGGTGGCTTGACTAGACTGGAGTGCAAGTGACTTGACCAGACTGGAGTGCAGGTGACTTGACCAGACTGGAGTGCAGGTGATTTGACCAGACTGGACTGCAGAGATGCTGACCGGACTGGACTGCAGAGATGCTGACCGGACTGGACTGCAGAGATGCTGACCGGATTGGACTGCAGAGATGCTGACCGGACTGGACTGCAGAGATGTTTGACCTGACTGGACTGCAGAGATGCTTGACCGGACCGGACTACAGGATTGCAGGATCAGGATCAGGATTGCAGGTTTGCAGGATTAGGATCAGGATTGCAGGTTTGCAGAATCAGGATTTGCAAGAGCAGGATTTCAGGATCAGGATTGCAGGTTTGCAGGATCAGGACTTGCAAGAGCAGGATTACAGGTGAACCAGGCACCTTGGATTAACAAATTGTTCTGGCAATGCATGGACTGTGCACAGGGTTTAAATAGCCCACCCAGTGCACAGATTGGCTGGAGGAATCATGTTTGTGCAGAGGAGCATCTGAGTGGCGGCTGGGAATCACCTGACAGGAGGCAAGATGGCGACGCCCATGCAGCAGAGGATGGTTGAATAGATGCCTAATCCCAGACACTAACAAGCACACATGCTGCAATAGAGACTGTGCAGGAGGCTGCCACTATTGGGAGTGGCACCTCTGGAGGGCTGGAGAGCGGGCATGACGTGGGAGGACCACTGACAGACGACTCCTAACATGGTAAGTGCTGCATATCGTGACACTTTTGCGAATACAACTAAATTCTTCATTTTCAGAAAGACAAGGATCAAGTAAGATCTATCAGTAAAGAAATAATTTAACCAACCAATCAGTTGTTGGTATTCATTGATAGAATTTACTGACATTACATCTTGGGAATTGCTTGGTTCATTCCAAAACATTCAGAGTATTACACACATTCATAGAGGTAATGTTACTTTTTGTAGGGTATATTGTGAGTCTGAGGGATATGTGTGCCATGCCCAGACCCCTAATACATTTTTTTTTATAAATTACTATTTTAATTTTTGTCCTGTGCGATATGACAATAGGATGATGGCGGAGCTTAGGTGGGATGGGGCGGAGCTTATTTGTCCCATTTTTGGGCTCTAAAATGGTGGGAGGTATGCTAATATACCCCACATGTATTTCACGCATTGGAAACCCCCTTTTCAAAATCTTGTGTTTGCCAGTATAACCCACTTTCATTATTTGTATGAAATACTTGCCTGTCAGCCCTTATTAGGCTGCAAAGAGTGAGGCCTTAAGCAACTGTAAAATCTGCAGATAGCATGTGGCTGTATGTGTTCAGCAGAGGAAAGTTACTTCACAAGAGTCTATGGAATATCTGGGAGACTCCCAAAACTCAGGCAGTTCTCCTGATATCCCGGGAGAGCAGGCAAATCTCTCACAAATCGATGCCTCATTTTATCATCAAGCCCTGTCCCATGTCGTAATCTATTTCTTCCCGCCAAGATTTAAAACAATTCATAGTTGTCATGGGCATTGCACCTGGTGTTGTTCGGCGAGTTCCGGCTCTTCCGGCTGCCGGAACTCCCGCATGGTGATTAGTAGATCTTGGTGTCCTTGTTCTTCAGCAGTTCCTTGGCTCTCCGGCGGACGAGACTTCTGCATTTGGTCTCGCCGCCAGGCTGAGGAACCAGGACGCTTCTGTGTGTCTCACTTGGCGCGAGACACATTGGTCCCAGCTAAGGCTGGGAACCTGTCCTATCAGGTTGGGGAGGCTGGTCCAATGCATGGACCTGGTTAGACAGCCTCCCTCTAAATAGGCAAACGGGCACGCTGCCTTTGCAGGTTATAGCTCCTGCTACCCTGCTTCTTTCTGTTCTGTAACATATGAGTAGAGAAAAGATTGGACCAGTTTATGGTGCACTGAATGCCAGGATCATATTATGTAATGTATAGTCAGACATGAGAGATTGCAGTGTGACAAATGTGAGTGGTCACATTAAAACATAAATTTTAATAATTGTAATTTAAGATTTTGAAAAAGCAAAATATAAAAACTGATAGTAACCTTATTCAAACATAACTGATCCACATAAAGAATCCCAAGAATTTTTGCCGGAAAGATATATTGAATCTGATGCTGAAACAATGGGAGAGTTAGAGAGATTAGTAAGTGGGTTAAGCACTCAAAAAAGATATAAATGTGATCAGAGAAATGAGCATAAATAACTCCCTAATCTTGAAATTATAATGTACTTACTCTGATTGTGGTGCTTACCCTACCTTCAAGCTAGGTGCCCCTTGTAACTAATAGAACCACTCTGCAGGCAAAAAAAGGTGGGAGAAGAGATAAAGAAAATCAAGGCAAATTATGCCATATAAATGGTGGATATAGTTTAGTAGACAAAAATATTAAAAAGAAAAAATGAGGGAGACTAGGGTGCACCCTGGTGTCCTCAACGCCAATACGCGTTTTTCTGTTGTGGCTTAGTCAAGGCTGTAAGTACCCACTCATATTTACCCCCTAGTGCTCCAATCCGAGGTCTGTGATGAGGGGGGCAGAGTGCTGATCTCATTGTAGTTGACAGCTCACATAGCCAATTTGGAGCAAAAAAGCCCAGTTTGGTAGTCATAGTAACCTGATAATAAACAGATAGCGATGTCATAAACAAAAGAACCAGAAATATCGGTGTTTGGTCGTTACTTAAATATCATAGGTGTAAGTGATCATGCAAAGAGGATCAAGGTAAACCATAAATGAGACTATTTTATGCTATCTACATAGTATTAAATAAACTATACTTCTATATTAAATGGCTGTAATGAGCTCATTAGACACTGGCAATAAAATAATCAACAATTTATTATACCATTTGACATAAAAATATGAATGAGGATTGCTCAATAATGCATAATTCAGACGGATACCAAAAATGATTTTGACTTAATCAATATGTCCAAGGAGCAGATGACAAATTAAATTTGATCTTATAGTTGGTATAGATCACAATTTTTTTTGCCAAAATTAGATCTAACAAAACAGATCTGTGAATACAGCCCCTTGTCTCTAGATTTGGGATAGATCAATGGGTAAGGATAGCACTAAATGTAAAAAGGGAAACAAAGTGTGTCCTTCCAATGTTGTTGAGTCTAATCCTTGGGGTGTATAGAAATGTAGCTTCGCTAACAGCAGCTCGGTAGGAGGAGTTAAAAATGGCAATAAAGCTAAAACTGTTAAGAAAGGTTAAACTGGTGATGAATCTAGAACATGAAAAATTGCAAATATTAAGCTATTAGGAGATGTTTAGGGGATTTTAATATTTTTTCTTGGAAGGCATCTAATTCATTTTGTAACAATATGATATAGAGAAAATCTAGCGCTAGTTAAGCAGCAGGCTTAATTTGGGTATGGTATTCTACCTCCCCAAAAAATATAGCCCGACAATTCAAAAACAACCCAGAAATATATCTAGCGCTTATAAACCTATTAGAAAATAAAACGTAGAGGTATACCCCGCTTATAAAACCTATAGAACAATAAAATTAAATATTAAAATGAGTCCTATTGTGACTGATATGCCTTCATATATACACACACAAATATGTATGTATATTAATATATCTAGATATACATAAAAAGGTGTCAACACACACACACATATATATATATATATATATATATATAGATATATATATATATAGATATATATATAGATATATCCCACTTAAAAAAAATTCTAAACAATAGATAATAAAGTAAGCAAAAGATGGATAAGTAAGCAATAACTTAGTGTAGAATATGATACAGAGTAAGATGTATTACTAAAAGCAGGTAAGATCAAAGTATACCTAAAAATACACTTTAATATAAAAAACAGTCAGGTTAAAATAAACAGCAACAATATAATATATATGGAATAATAATAAATTATAATGGCAGGCAGCCTGTGGGGAGAAGAAAGGGCTTGAAACAATTAGTTTCTTGCTGTGCTCCTCTTCATTTTCATTACAGATAAAAAAAATCTTCCCCTCCCAACACTAAGGGTAGCTAGTGTTTTGTTTTTTTTAGTTTATTGAGTACCCTTATTTATAATCCTTTATTTACAGTGGAGTATTAGCCCCCTTGATTAGTTGTTTTTATGTATTAATATAAAGTATAGCGGGGGGTATTTCAATCATTAATATTTAGTCTAGTAACAAGATAAATATCATATATACAAAGGAATTTAGCCATCAGTAAGTACAATAATATTTACACTTTCAAATAATAGGAGGATTTTTCTTTTAGGGTTGGTTTCATAATATTCTAAAGATTACTAGTTACATTTTATTTTTCATTTTATTTTCCAATAGGCTCATAAGCACTAGATTTATTTTTGGGTTGTTTTGAATGATCTGATTAAGTTTAACTAGAAATTATAATTTTTTTAACATTATTTTTAATTGGAGTACAAGTTAAGTATAGTGTACACAGATAAACAAGCACACTTTGTATGTTAATAAGGTGAATAAAATTAGACAAAGCTTATAAATATCCGGTTGCTAATAGAAATAAAAATGATAAAAAAAAAACAAACTGCTAGAATGGCTGAATAAAAAGCTCAAAAACAACTGGTACTTAATATTCCCAAAAAACTTTACTAATTAAATCAAGCAATTAAAAACATATCAAGTGAAACATATATATATATTTTTATACATATAATGTATGATCAAATGGCCAGTGGTAGAATCTCAAACTCGGGGAGAAACTCACAAGTTCAGTCTTAGTTATTGGAAGCTCTCTATGTTTAGGAACTTTGCTGAAGTCCCAATGATGTAATCCAGTAAAAAGTCTCTCCAGGAGACCCACCTTGGTGAGCATTGAAGAATTTGATCAACGGTGTCCACTCTGTACATAAGAAGTCCACAAAGTCAGACTGAGTATATAGAAATGTTGATAAGCGATGGCCACCTTCAGTAAAAACATCTTGAGTAGATATCCCTCAGGAAATAATGATTATTTGTCCACTCCAAACTGGAACATGACAATCTCAATTATATCACACTGGTCTAAGAAAGGCGTCGCGGACCAGTGTGATATGATTGAGATTTCCATATACCAGTCGTGTTGGCATAATATTCTGTCTTGTATATCCAGTCACGCACAAATCTGACATTACTAGCTTGGGTGTAAAGTTTTAAATTTGGGAAATTGATCTCATGATTTTTACGATGTTGTTGTAGTTTTAGGAGTGCAATTCTAAAGCGTTTGTCCCTCCAGATAAAGTTACAAAATGCCTGATTAAGCAGATGTTCATCTCCCGGAGATAAACCTATGGGCAACATTTGCAGGGGGTATAAAAGTTTTGGAAAAATAATAATTTTTATCGGAATAAGAAAGAGGTAAGTTTTGTTATTTAGTCATACAAACACAGGCATCTTTTATTAAGTTCTACAAAATATCGGTATATAAAATGTGGCAGTTTTTAGGGAGACACAGACCAAGGTAGGTCAATGAATGGTTAGCCCATTCCATTTGAAAATTGTTTGCCCATTGTGGGTGGTTTGATGTTCCTAGACATAAAGCTAGAGATTTGGATTGATTAATCGTGAATCTAGAGATTTGTCTAAAATCTTTAATGATATTTAATATCTACGGAAAGGAACTTAATAGAATCCGAAATGTATAGTAAGAGTCAGACATTTTTTGGCTTTACCTGGAAACAAAGAAATTATATATTTGACTTTGGATCTCCCGTTGGGAATTTTCATGTTGTAACTCAAATTAAATGATGTACTGGTCCATGACACCAATATATTCTTCTTGGGAAATACACTTCTCCCTTCTTTGTGGGAAAAGTGTATTTCCCAAGAAGAATTTAATTATCTATTTAATATGTGCCCAAGAATAGCTACCTTGTACTATTTGCCCAAACTAAATAAATATAGACTCAACCCACCTGGGAGACAGAGCAAGAATGTCAGAGTTTGTTGATTGTTACATCAAGTACATTCCAAAACTGGACTCCTAGTCCTCCAGCTGGTGTCTGGAATTGAATGGGACTCTGATAGCGATTGGTGTACCATCAATGTACAGATGCTATATACCACCACTCCTCATACACAAGAACTGAGGGTTCTTCGTCAGGTCCTAAATTCAGACCAGACCATATGTGGCTGTTTAGCTGACTTTATTGTTAAGTCTGCCCAATTTGTACTTGAGAGCAACTATTTTATATTCTTAGATTCCTTCTACCTCCAGACTAGCGGAAATGCAATGGGCACAATTTTCGCTCCCAGCTTCGCGAATTTGTATATGGGTAGCTGGGATCAGAAATATGTGCAAGACCAACTTGATCTGTGGCCCATCATTTTCTATAAGTGGTTCATTGATGACATCTTGCTGGTCTGAAAAGGGTCTAAAAGGGTATTTGAGGTTTTTGCTGAGCAGCTGTACAACTCATATGGTTTAAAATCTACCTATAAATATGGTGGAAATAATATTGAGTTTTTGGACTTTTATGACGCAACTGCAGTTCTTTAAGGATATTTGATGAACAGGCTCATGAGTATAAGAAACACTTTTGGGGAACACAATTACCCTACTTCTTTGGTATAGTGGAGCTTTCTAAGAACAAGAAAGAGACATTCCCTACTGGTCTATAAGGATAGAAATAACCAGGAGGAGAGTGGCAAATGGACTGTCCTCTCACTCAATCCTGTTCTAACTCCCCATCTACCATCTGTCCCAGCAGACAGATTTAGGAAAGTGAAAAACCTTAAGTCCCTATTAGCACCAAGCATTTTACCATAAGATAATATACTTGTGGGGAACGGAGGTTCTTATAGGATGTTACCTCTGTGGAGCATGCAAAGTGTGTGTAAATATTAAACTATTTAAATGTTTGAACCATCCCTCTGACAAAGTCCAAGTGACGAAACGAGTAGGATGGAGCCTGGCTCCCCAACACTGTGGAGAGGAGCTTGAGATCAGTCTCTAAATGCTGAACTTGCTACCATCTATCTCAGCCGCTAGCGGTAACAACAAATATGTGCTTTCGAATCAGTGTCATAGTTGATTTCACTTTCTGTGGTATGCTTACTGTGGTATGCTTTCTGAGATATTTTAATGTTGTGAATAAATTATATTGCACCATGAAGCGCCCTCTGTTTATATTATTTATATATATATATATATATATATATATATATATATATATATACACACACACACACGTCACAAATGGGCAATAATTCTTGAGCATTACTTCCATATAATGTGCATTTTTGGTAACCCCAGATTTTGATGCATAGATCATGAAAAAATTTCTACATGTTATCTCATTTAGTTTGACACTCAAAGAGCCAAGTTTAGCAGCACATTTTTTAATGTTTGCTTTTTGTTACTATTTACTTTACATATATCCTGGAGGAAAAAGTATTTTAAAATATGAGTTTATGGAGCTTTAAAATTTGTCAGCATGTTTCTTGTGAAATAATTGTTGTTAGTTAGCTTATATTGGAACACCTTACAGCAATATGTTCCTATTTTTCTTGCATTATGAGTGGATAAGCATTTGGGCACAGGAAGAACAGGCTGAATGGTTATATCATCAACATCAATACCTGTCGAGGCCCCAATGGTATGGATCCATTGCGCATACTTTTCATCTGTGAATACTCATGCATAAACACATGCATACTGGCCTCAGTTAATTTACATAATCATTTGAAACATAAGGGTTTTTTGGAGCGCTTCAAATTGGCTTAGATAAAATCCAAATTGGATTTTCCAAAATATAATAAATTGATATTACAAGATGGGGTAACAAGGCAGGCAAGATCCAGACAAACTCACAAGGGCCACCCAGAAAAAGCAACATTTCTTGGTAATTCAGGATTGAGACTTGTTACAACAACAGATATCAGCCCAGTTAAATGGAGGCGGGTCTTGAGTCCCATCCCCCCTTTAAATCACTTAGATTCAATATTGGTTTATTTCACAGACCATTTCGTGCGTCTTGGACCATACAGCCTTCAGAGGCTCATGCACAGTGGTGTGGATTTTGGCTCCCATTACAGCCAAAGAGAAGGGAGTGGTGGTACCTTTCCGTAAGTATTTTCATTAACAAGATCATTGATCCCAATGATAGACTGAACCTCCTAGATCTCACAATTGGCCCAGACAAGTTCACTGTTGTAATATTTATGCAATTAACTCTCCAAACCGAAACCTATACTGATAATAAAATAGACCAATGGGAAGAAGTGCGTGGTGATGCAAGGCCATGTGGTCTCCTTTGTTGGCAAAAAGAGAAAATAATTCTAGGAGAAATGTAATACCCTCCTGACCCCAATGCAAAAATCATTAGCTGAACACCATTCTAACCTATCAGATAAGTTCTTATTGAGTTTCACTTGTTTCAAGCAGCTTTGGGTGAGCTTCATATTGGCTTAGATAAAATCCAAATAGAATTTTGCTAAATAAATAAACAGATATCACAAGATTGGGTAACAAGGCAGGCAGGATCCAGACCAACTCACAAGGGCCACCCAGAAAAAGCAACTTTTCTTAGTAGTTCAGGATCAGGACTTTCTACAACATCAGCTATCACAGAAGAATCTGAGTGTTCTACATCTCTACCAGGCAACAAAAATTTGTGTTGCATTTGAAATTGCTGGAGGAGACTAGGCTTCCCAAACTCACTCCTGCACAATGTGAATTTTTAAATGGTTCCTTAACCAAGAAGGAAGTCAAATATACCTTATCCTCTCTCTACAACAATAAATCTCGGGGCCCAGATTGTTTAATTGCCGAATTTTATAAAATCCTGAAACCAAACATTACCTCCCACCTTCAATGAAGCACATACAATTTTCATTCTAAGGCTTAATTGGGATCCTCACTTTGGACTGGATCCAGACTGGATCAAGTGCTTGAAATTAGTTACTCCTGGGCTAAACCATGTTGATTTCATGGGGAGTCAAGTTAATTGTATTCTTTGCATGCAGGGATATATCTTTGAATTGCTTACTGCACACAGATACTGACCAGCGTTGCTATCACACTGTTATTTAGACTTGGGATAGAAAACATCACCTCTCAACTTTAATACTGGTTGCAACAGATTAAATATGACTCCCCTGCAATCAACATGGTTTAGCCCAGGAGTAACTAAGTTCATGCACTTAACTAGGTCTGGATCAGGCCCATAGATCCAATAGGCCTCTCGTATCCAGAGACTCTTGAATCGATCCCCACCTCTATAGTTGGCATGAATAAGCCCAAAAACCTGAAGACCATCAGGATCTCCACTATGTTTCTCTGAAAAGTTGCTTTGAAACACTATGTTTATTGTACTTATTGATGATATTGGGGCTGATTCATATTTAAGAAAGAGCTTGAAAATAAGAAAAAAATGTTACACATGGGCAAAAGCATGTTCATTTTAGAGAGAGTCAAGTTAATTGTTTTCTTTGCATGCAGTGATATATCTTTGAATTGCTTACTGCACACAGATAAACAAAAAAGGTGACCGCGCTATAATAAATTATATTTCAGAGAAGAAAATCCCAGCGGATGCTACCATGCAGCCAGGCCCGGAGACAGGGGGGGACTAGGGGGACACTTGTGACGGGCCTCGTGGTTCAGAGGGGCCCAGAGGCAGCTCACTGTCCTCACTGTCTTTGTGAAGAAGAGTGCCTGAGAGTACACAGTTCCAGAGGCTCCGTCGTGGAGCCTCTGTGTGACACACGCAGGGGAGAGGTTTTGGCTGCCCAGCACTCCCCCTTGAATAATAAATAAAAAAATAAAAAACGGAGCAGCCACAGCACAGACTAAACCTCCGTCTGTGGCTACAGCTCCTTCACTGAGAGGAGCCTCTGACATCACAGGACATGTGACTCATGCAGTCACATGGTGTGAGGTGCTGGCCAGGCTGCAGGAGAGGCAGGTAAAGTTCAGTGTGATGTACAAAGTGATGTGTGTAAGGGGAAAACATGTCATAAGATTAGCTGGGGATGTGTGAGGAGAGCTGGCATGTAGGGGATGTGAGAAAAGCTGACATGTAGGAGGTGGTGTATAAAAATGAGAAAAGAGAAAATATAATTGTCTGGGGGTTATATACAAGTGTTGGTATGAAATGGTGCTGTGTCTTCTCCAGACTTTAAATATATTCCACATGTATTACAGGTGGGGTATATTAGGGGTCTGGGGATGGCACACTATATAGGGTTTATACATAGCCATATGCATGGAATGAAATGCTGAACCCACCCAGGCCTTTTTAAGACTTAACACCCTAGTTCCTTCTAGATGTGTCTCGGTCAAACACACAATATCCATATTGTACACCTTAACTTGCCGCAGCACTAAGCCCCGCTTGACTTTATTATTAAGCCCTCTGACATTCCATGTCATCACACTCAGATGACTTGTCTTCCCTATATTCTGCGACACTGCATATCTGGAATTATCATCGGACAACAATAAACATATGCAGTAATACAGCACAACAATTTGTTAATAATCACAGTGAGCTTTTGACGCACATCTTTACAATAGTGAACTTGGCAGTTACTATCTAATTTGCCCCTATTTTCAATTACCATAGTATAATACTGAACCAACATAGGCAGAGAACAACTACAACTCCCCTTACCCACCCTGTATAACCTTTTCCCCAACTAAGGTATACCTTAATACCACCCCAAACACTGCCGCCACCTACCGAGCCACACAATCCAATTTGCTCACTCAGTAGCTAACCCTACCACCCACCCTTCACTACCACTACTATAACTAGGGGTCACTCCAACACACCAATACTGCTGCTCCCCCATAGTAAGTGACAATGCCCCCCCCAAAACCCTGTATATACTTAAAACAATATCTAAACTGGAAACATGAAATCAAAATCAAAGAAAAGGATATTTCAATTGCAGAGGCAAATAGTACAGGATTGTCCCATATTAGTGAGCCAATGGAGCTCTCGCCGGCGCAACCCGATCCAGCCATGAAGCCGCTTCTCTGGAGGACTCAAAAAAGTGTGTAGTGCCTTCCGCCACCACCCGGAGCAGAGCCGGGAAAAGCATCGCGTAAGGAAATTGCAGTTCTCTCAGCCGTCTCTTTACTTGGATAAATTTCGCCCGACTCTTTTGAACCTCCATAGAAAAGTCCGGAAACACAGATATCTTTTGTCCATTGTATTCCAAGGAGCCTTTGGTACGCACTATAATATAGTATCTCTATCCCTATAATGCAGCAACTTAGCTATAAATGTTCGAGGTGAAGCCCCCGGTGGCGGATTCCTCATAGGCACGCGATGCGCCCTTTCTACCGCAAATAAAGACGTTAATTCTTCTTTCTTAAATGTGGCAATAAGCCATTTTTCCAGAAATGTTTCAGGCGAGTTTCCCTCCACCTTCTCTGGCAGCCCAATGAACCTGAGATTATTTCACCTCAGTCTTCCTTCTAAGTCTGTCAATCTCTGCTTGCAAAACGACACCTGGGACACCAGATCATTGATTTGAGTTGGCAACGGAGCTGCACTATCTTCCAGTGCAGAGATTCGATGTTCAGTTTCACCTACTCTCTCTCTTATCCGCTGCATATCCTGGCGCATGAGTGACAGATCCACCTGCACCTCGCTAATTTTATCAGTAACCTTTTTCTCTGAAGAGGTTATAGCAACTAGCAGTTGTTGCATGGACACTGCTGATTCAACCTGTTGTACTTGCGCCGACTCTGCCGGAGGGGGAGGAGGCGAGGATTCAGCCGGTGCCTGGAAGGAGGCAAGGATTCAGCCGGTCCCTGTCTTGCAAAACGTTCCAGCCGCGTAGCCGGGGCTGAAGTACCGTGTTTGCCCATCCTTCTTGCTTCTTAAAAGGAGCTTGCACCACACCAACTTTATAAGCTTCCTCAGCAAATTTGCAGCATGCTTAGGCTATGTGTCCAACACCAGATCAGGACTAAGAGGTGCCAGGAGCTGTATAATGAACTGATAACACACTGCACCTGAAGTCCTTGGGTCCAACTCCGGCCTGCTGCTATAAATCTTCAATGTCACTGCTCCACAGCCTTTTCACACTCCCAGCACTCAGCTACAGGCCAGGCAACTCAGGTTCCCTTCTCCACAGCGCTCCGTCCGCTCCCTCCTTCACTCTCCCTCAAACCCCTTCTCAAGATGGTGCCCGTCCTCCCGCAGTTTGGCGCCAAACAAGTGTTGCAGGAGATAGGCGCTCTGAGCACCCAGACACTGGCCAGCCTTTACCACCGCAGGGACGTCCAGCCCTCCTCAGAACTCCGTTCCTCCACCGTGTTCCCGCAGCGTGTCAGCAGCCTCATAATAGGGCACCATGCGCACCGCAGCCCTGCACCTCCGACACTACCCAAGATTCCTCCACCGCCGGCCTGCAGCAAACCTCTCCAATGGACACCTTGTAGCCTCCATACCTCTGTACACCCGTTCCAGAGCTTTATAGCAGGGGCAAGTCACTGTTAGCAGGATATCTGCAGGATATAACGGGGAGCAGCGCTGACATGCAACTTACTCCATTGACGCCTGGCCACGCCCCCCACATCTAAACGTAATTTATACTTTTTAGTGGATAATGCTGGCTGCTATGGTACTGTTGGTATAGCACCTTTTGGGGCAAAGAACTGGGAGGAGCCACTACAATCCTCCCTATTCCCTCTTACACAGTGTAAGAGGCAACTGTCCCTTCCTGAACTCGAAAGGTATTTCAGGGGCCAATACAGGAACCGGGTGGAGTATACAGATACAGGTATGTGTGTGTTGGTGCGCATGAACTGCCCATCGCGGTCCCACATGTTTGTAAGTAGTATTTTCCATCAAAGGTAAAAATGTTTTTAGTGAGGACAAAATCGAGTAGTTTCAAAATTAAGTTATCAAACTCACCACTTGCCCTGGTGTCCAAGAAATACGAAATTAAGAAAAGAAAAAACAGCTGCGCCTGTTTGTATCTGTGACTGAAATAGAGATAATAAATTCAAAGGAAATGTGCGGAAAAATGACTTCACTGAAAGGGTGATGGATAAGTGGAATAGCCTCCCATCTGAGGTGGTTGAGGCCAATACAGTAGAACACTTTAAACATGCTTGGGATAAATATAAGGGTATCCTAAATTGTAAACCAAATTGAGGGTAAATAGGGTCTAGGGTCAGTTTAGTTTTAAATAAACAAATGGGCAGACTAGATGGGCCATGTGGCTCTTATCTGCCGTCACTTTTTATGTTTCTATGTTTCTATGTAGAGTGGTCACCGGAGTATGCCTTTTTGACTTTAGATGTCCAGGCATTATATACGAACATCCGACATGATAAAAGAGTAAAGGCAATCAACAAGGTCACAACTTCCCTGCTATCTGATGATGGGATCACAGGGAAGTTACGTACATTTTTGGTTGATTCTATTACATTTATTCTTACACATAATTATTTTTACATATTATTTCACATATTATTTACAGCTGCACGGGACAGCCATTGACACTAGGTTTGTGCTGAGTTTGCGAATATCTATGTGACACTCTAACAGTGAACACTAGAGTGAGCAATTGCAGAACATGTTGACAGAGCAAGAAATAATTCAGAGCAACAACCACCAAATGATTTAAGAAAATCAAAGTTTACTTTTATAATTTTCTTTTTAGTGAATATGCAGAAAACTTTTACTTATTTTGTAAAATGCAATAAAGACAATGTTTTTTTATGTTTTCTAAAAATTGCAATTACTTAGGTTTATGAATTAGCATTTATATAACATTTGAATATTGTTAAAATTTTAGCAATCATGCAAGTAAAATTACAGGTTTCTACAGGTTTTTACAGAAAGTTCACCCTAAACCTTTTCTTCTCTCTTAACCTGTCTTTGCTGGCTTGTCACTTATGGTTTCCTCTTTATACTCCTCACAGCTTCACTTTATTAGCACTGTCTCTTTCACACCTTTCTCCTCTCTCAGTAACTCTCTCTCCGTCCACCGCTATGCACTCTTTTCCCTGAACTGCTGCTTCGTACTCCTCTCAGCTCCCTCTCTCTCGATCTGTTACCTACAAAGCCTGTCACGCTCCGTCTGCCGCCTGGTTATCTGCACTGTCGCTCACCACCGCTTGCTCCGTATATTGCCTCAGCTGTCACCTCCGGACCTTTGCCACCTCAGCACGGCCTGCATCCTATGCTGCCTCAGTCATCACCTCTGGACCTATGTCATTAGCCACCGCTCACTACCACCGTCCTCCGACACCACCAGGACCACCAATTGGACCACAGTTTTCACTTCTTTTTCCTCTTACTCCCCTCAAGAACAGTGCAGCTGATCTCTCTTCTTACCTAAGCTTTCTCTACTCCAAATTCTCACTATCTCCATCTATTTTACTTTTGCTCTCTGCCAACACCACCTCTCTTCACCATCACCACAGACCAACTGAACTTAATCCCAATGACTCTCCTCACAAGAGGGTGATAAGAGTAGGTGGGGTGTAATATGTAAAGAGGGAGATAAGAGTAGGGGGGTGTAATATGTGGAGAGGGAGATAAGAGAATTAAGGGAGGTATAATTTGTAGAGAGGGATATAACAGAGGGGGGTGGATGGTGTAATGTGTGGAGAGGGATGTAACAGGAGTTTAATACATCATATGGAGGAAAGGTATAATATTTCCAGGAGAAGTGTAATATATAATTTGGGGTGGGGACTAGATCTGAATGGGTGAGGTATAATAAATAATATGAGAAGAGGAAAATTAAATCTTGAGCCTAAAATTAACCTGAACTGAGCCTTACATATAAATATTACGCTAATTGTTATATTTTTTAAAATTTAATTATTTTGGACTCAGTAAATTAATATTTTTTGCAAAGTGGTGCTTCACCTGTTTCCTTAGCTGGTAAGTGGTACTCAACAAAAAAAGGTTGAGAACCCCTGGTCTAGACAACAACCCTTGCGTGCTAACTAATAGTTGCCCCAGCAACAGCTCCCATGTGACTCTGCCCAATGACATTCCGTCCACAGCACCCCTCACAGAACGATCTACCTCCAGGCAACAAAATCCCCCATGGTTAATATATTAAAACTTATGAATTACAGTCTCCTTATTACCCTTTTTCTGTAGTACTAATAAGTGTATTTTTAATCTACCATGAACTTAGTTGCAACTAGTGTCTATGGGGCTGATCCAGAGCTACGCTGGCCTGCTGGCCGTAAGTACAGCCAGCGTAGCTCTTGAGCACTCCCCCTGTGGCCGGCGTAATTACCCACTGTTATGCTTGCTGAAGGCTACCTTAACTTCAGCCAGCGTAACAGTAGGTAATTACGCCGGCCACAGGGTTGTAACTGCCCTAACCCACCCTCCCTCACTCATTTACTTACCTTCCTCCGCCTTTCTTCCGTAACAGTAGCATAGTTATGGCGGAAAAGGGATATCCGCCAACTTTGATTAAGGAGGCAGAGAAATATGCTGAGAATTTAGATAGATCTATCCTCCTAACCAGCGATAAAATAAATAACAAAAATAAAAATGATTTAAGTTATAAACAACAAGTGTTATCTAATGAGAAATCAAATCAAATAGCTTCCGGTAATGTGAAGGTTAAACAAACCAACAATGTATGTATATTACAGACTAAAATTTAGATTAGCCATTTTAAAAGAAAGTCCAAGGCGATTAAACAAATCATAATGGAGAATTTTGAGATGATAAAATATGATAAAGTTTTAAGTAAGTGTTTGCCAGACAAAACAAAAATGATCTTTAAGAAAGATAAAAATCTGAAAAATTGTTTATCTCCCAGTTATTTACCTTTGTATTTAAAAAGTGAAAAACTAAGTTCTTCTTGGCCCTCATGTAAATCTGTAGGTTCATTTAAATGTAATAACTCAGTATATCTGACGTGTTCATTCATAATGCATAGGACCACCATTGCCACTTCATCAGTTACTGGTAAAACATTTAATTTTCAACAATTTATTAATTGTGAAACTTGCTATGTGATATATGTCCTACAGTGTTTGTGTGGTCTACAATATGTGGGGCGGACCACACACACACTGAAGGACCGTTTTAGGGAGCATAGGCGAAATATTCTTGGGGGCTCTTTAAAACACAGTGTACCCAGACATGTAATGGAACACCATAATGGTAATATAAATGCTTTACGATTCATAGGAGTGGAGCATGTTGCTCCCACTCCAAGGGGTATATTTACTAAGGTCGCTTTTATAAAGCGATTTCAATTTGATAGATCTCGCTGCGCTTTTATGTCAATTTTATGGCTATAATCTCCGTATTCAGTAAGAGACGCTTTTTCTGCACTTTTCAAAAGCGCCGTCGATATGCGTCCCTTTTAGTTTCCACTAATCACGGTGCTCTTACATGAAAATAATGCGCTATTTCCTATCTTCTAATGTTAAAGTATAGGTGTCCATTTTTTATGTCAAAAGCCCGGGCTTTTCATCATAATCACCATGCTTTCACGAAGTCCCGCGAGATTACAGAATCTGTAGTCTATATAAGCCGTGTTTGTCCTCCATTTTAGTTGAGATCAGTTGTATTTTGGTGAAAGAACTAGTAGTTTGGTGGATATTTGGATCTCATCTAATTTAGTGGCAGCAGACATGTAAGTATGCCTGAGTACTTTTTGATGTAAACTATGTTTTATCCTGTGTTTTCAGAATGTACATAGATCTCCTTGCAAATGTAATGTTTCACAAATGATTGTGTTAGGGCCTCCTGTTTATGTGTTTAGTACTCCTTCACTATGTGTAAAATATTAATGTCCACACATGCATACATGATTGATTTAGTGATTCGTGGACAGAAAGATATTTTATGTTTTATTTTTCATCAACAGTAAATGTACAAAATCTCATAATAAGTGAACATTTAGTGTATCTTTTTTTTATTTTTTTTTTAGCCATAGTAAGTACTTTTTGTGATTTCTTGATTAGAGCAGACAGAGTAAGTGTGTGCTTTTTTCCTTCCTTAGTTTGATTATGTCAAATCTAGGCCCCTCACAGGATCCAGTGGCAGGCTCAGATGATGGTAGTGTTGCACCTGCAAAAACAAAGAGTGGGCGCAACATAAGATTTTCTCACTCAGAAAACTGTGCGTTAGTAGAAGCAGTACTTCCAAATTATAGCGAGCTGCTGGATGAGGGCTCTGCAACCACATCCTATGCCCGTAAAATAATTTTGTGGCAACAAGTTGTGGACACTGTAAATGCAGTTGGCCCATATAAGAGGTCAGAAAGCAGCTGTTGGAAAAGATTTTCTGACATTAAAATTCAAGTGAAGCAGAAACTGACAACCAAACGGAAGGCAGCGAATCAAACGGGTGGTGGACCACGTAAAACTATATTTTTTCACCCATATGAGGATAAAATGGGGGTTATAATACATGTGAAGGTCCTTGAGGGTGTCAATGTGCAGGACACAGATGCCCCAACAGAAGAGGGTATAGTATAATTTTAGATTTTAAATGTATCAATAAAATTGTAAAATGTTCAGTATTGATGGATGTATGTCTTACCTTTTTATAGTTGCTGGTCCTTCACATCTTAAAGAATATGCAGATGCCTTCGAATGTTGAGAGACAGATGTCACCTTGTGATGTCAGAGATGTAGGTGAGTTTCGGATTGTGAACATATGTAATTTGCTTGTATGCTTTCTTGATTCCGTAAATGTGGAAGCTGTCAAAAATAAAAATAGAAAACTGTTTAAATCATTACATAGTCCATGTGTACTTACCTTTTTTATTTCACATCAGGTGATCTGCAATCAGAAACAACTGAGCAACATACAGAATTGGAACCTGAGGAGACAGATCCCAACATTGCTGAGTTTTATCTGGATCTGGATCTGTAGCCAGTTATGACACCACCACATCTACCATCATCTCCCCCACTAGATCCCACTGTGCAAGACACACCAGCTGGCAGGAAGTATTACAACAAGTAGCGGCTACTATGGCGCACATAGAGGAGAGCCAAGCTACTTTCCTAACCACACAGTGTTCCTCAATGCGCAGAATTCTGACTGCTGTGCACAGATCTCAGACCATTAACCAGCTGGGATATAATCATCTTGGGGCTGCCATCGAGCAACAAAATATCATATTGGCCCAAGTTACCAGTGCACTACAAGATGGTAATAACCTGCATAGAGAGCTGAACGCACAATATGTCGGCACAAATGTTGGCAAAACACCAGCAGCAGAACATACCTGCAGCATCATCAACATCTGCGGAGACAAGTGTTGAGAGTACTCCCATCAGCTCACCACACACTCCAATCTGGCGTGGTCCACAAATAAGGGGTGGCCTAGGGCGTCCACATCGCAGCACACCAATGTTAGTGACATCATTATTCCTATAAAAGGGGGCACCCTAGCGACAGACCGGTCATTAGTAGCGGGGACACCGAGGAGGAAGAAGGAGTGCGTCATGGAAAGGGCCAGAAAAAAAGGGGTTAACATGTAGTGTTAGGTCATGTATTAATGAACTGTTTATTTGGTTACTTTCTAACATTTCTACAGGACACATAACACATTTTCTTAAACACTTCTATCACTTATCAGGCTGCTGCTTACACTACTATAAGGATTAGCATGGCCACAAACACATGGCCATGCTTTTTCTTATAGTATATGCGTCGGCAGGATTAGTGATAGAAAAATGCTTCTAGTGTTTTTTACTTAGTGAAAAACACGTCAACTATGTTAAAGTGTGAGGCACTTTCATTTAGTGAATGAACCGTGTTGTATAGGTTACATTAGAAAAGTCAGGACAGGGAGGGTAGAGTGATGATGGTCGATTTGGTGGTGGGAAAGCCCAAAGTCCCGGGACTTTGACTTTAGTACATACGAGGATGGGTAAAAAACAGCTAAAGTCCCGGGACTTTGAGCGATTTTGCTAACATCGACCTTAGTAAATGAGGCCCTTAGAGTATACTATGTAAACACACTGCTTGCAATATTAGGATTCTAACACATATCTTGGTATTTATGGCATCGGCACTTTAACAACCATATATTCAATTATATTATTCACTTAAATACTTACAAGAAAAGATATTACTTATTAAGGTCTCCCTATTTTCCCTCAAACCCACAGTAGAAAGCACATCTCCAGATGTTAAAGGGGCTTCCTGCAGTGTGTCTTCAACTGCAATAATGTCGGGGGAACGTTGCTTAAGGGTGACATGCAGGAGACAACATACAAGCACAATCTCTGCCACCTTAGCAGGATTATAAAGCAACACGTCACCAGATTTATCAAGACACCTTAACCTAGATTTTAGAAAGCCAATGTACGTTCTATCACTCCTCCAGTAGCAATGTGTGCCTCATTATTTATTTGTGGATTCAGTAGTGGTGTCAGCAGCCAGGAGCAACACCCATATCCTGAGTCCACTATGAGAAAGAAAAAAAAACAACATAAGTGCTGGTCCAAAATAGAAAACACACATGAGGAAACACAACATAATAACACTCACCCAGCAGCCATCCTGGGTTCGAACTTATACAAGGATGACTGCCTCAGAATATAGGAATCATGGGTAGCCAGCAAAAAACACTCACAATTTTCATTTTAGCATCACAATTACAAACAGGTTTTTGCTGCTTAGCTAGCCTAGTTGCTTGATCCTAAATATGTGTTTGGTATATTGTTTATAATGTCTAATCTTATATGCAATTATTAATTGTTTGGCTACAATATATAAAACTAAGAACTATAAGGTCCTCTAAGTGACTTACGGTATATATATATCTAATGTTCCATTAAGTGCTCGAAGACTTTATATATATTTTGTGAAGATGATAGATTGTATTGACAGATTTCTAGCACTGATTGGTCTATAAATTGTTGATACCATATATCTGAATGAAAATTGGACAGGGTCCATTTAAATTTTAAACACATTTTTTCGTTGCATAAAGTTTTTTTTGCTGCATGAGTTTGTTTACTTAAATAGACACAATGGGCCTGATCCAGAACTATGCCTCGGAGCAAATTTACGCGTGGCAGAGACGTAAAATCGCTGTTTTGTATGCACTGCGCTAGCGCACCATAGAAACTACGCACATTAACGTAGCGTAATTGTGAACATATGGGCCATTCACGTATGTGCCACATAAATACTTACGTGTGGGCGTGCAAAATTTTACGTTACTCCAAATTACGTGTGAAATACGTGAAGTAGGCGGGGGGTTGTATTTAAAGTGTACAGTATGGGCGTGCTTAGCTGCGTAAATTCGTTCTGCCCATACGTACGTGTGCGTATGACTGCGGTTACGTTGGAAAAAGTTAAGGTAGGGTTTGGAAAGCGTATCTTGCCAAAATACGTCCGTGCAAGGGGTGTGCCAAGGGGAGTGTAGCGAATTTACGGGCACGAAAATACGCTCCGCGAATAAACGCACGGCAAACGTAGTTCTGGATCTACCCCAATGTATATTGTTCGTGTTGTTGTTTAATATCCTTTATGTAACCTGTAAATGCTGGACTAATCATCTGTTCATAATACTATAATAATTTAGGAACTTTGAGGCATTTTTAAATGGCTGTTTTAGCTTCTGTACACCTATTGGGTAATTAAGCATCTGTAGCCTCTAAGTATTGCACATGGGTCACTATAACCTCCTCCTGATGAAGTCCCACGGGGATGAAATGCGTAGAGGATACTAGCACCCGACATAAGCTACTCCAGACCCGGCTCGAGACGCTGGAATCAGAGCCCGACGCCGGTAACTGATGCAGAGATTGCCACTGTGTTTTTAACATATGTATTTGTTCTTACTCTCGGATTGGAGAGTCTGATTCGGTACACTGAATGAAAGGAGAGACTGTGTGAATTTTTTTTTTTTAACTGTTTTTTATTTTTATTCAAGTTCAGCGTTACAACAAATAATACATTGTTCAATGTACATAGTATCATATGCAATAAATTTCATACATTGTACAGCAACTTATAATAAACTTTTAGTTCCTTGTCCTCCGACGAGTCAGGGCGCCCCTTGCGTAAGTTAAAGAAGGCCATCGATAAACAGTTGCGCAAAATGGCACTAAAGCAGGCTGGGAAGGCAGCTGCCACCACCGCTAGCCTACCCTTGACCGTAGCAGGATACATTGCAATTACACAGCGGTGTCTAGGGGGTTGCGACGACGTATAAAGGAGAAGATTAGGAAAGGGAAATATGTAGATATTTTTGCACTTACGGTGGACAGCCATAAGGACCTGGGTGCTGCGACTAAGAAGGGGGGAGCAGGCAGAGGAGCTGAACAAAAATTTTGAAACCTGGTTGTTGGCGTGGTGTACCTTCATGGATTGTTACCTGGACACTCGTCTGTGCGAATATAAATCCATGATTAGACACATGCATTTGGTAACTGACATACATGTGAAACATAAAGGCCCCGCCTGGTGTCATTATGACGAGGTTTCGGCTTAATGCGGATGGGGTTGTTAATGACATTTTTGGTGAGAGGGATGGGGAGCTGTGGCTGGAGATTACACAGGCTTCTCAGGAGCGGTCGGCTGATACCCCTCCACAGAAGAGGTTTCAGGGCAAGGGGTGCAGTAGTGCCCCTTCCAATACAAAAGGCAAATGTTACAGCTTTAATTATACTGTCTGCAATCATGGCGGAAGATGTACCTTCCGACACGCTTGCCTGCGGTGTAACGGAAATCATCCGTCTAAATCTTGTAACAGGCCCTCCTCGGCCTCAGGACCCCCCAAGCAGCAGCAGGGAGCTAGGACTAGCTCCCTCTCCAATCAAACACAGTAAGTTAACTGAGTGGTTGGCTCGCTACCCCAGACAGGACATGGCAAGTTTTCTCCAATGTGGGTCCACTGCCTACCCTCGCAAATTGCAGTCGGCGAAAGCTGCTCCAGGTGTCTTGAAAGAGAAGGTGGACAATGAGGTTCGGCTGGGTAGAATGGTAGTTCCTTTTAAATCTCCTCCTATACCAGATCTTACCATATCACCTGTGGGCATAGTACCCAAGAAGACAAAAATTTAGACTGATTCAGCACATGTCCTATTTGGTCAACAACGCCATCCCGGAGGCGTGCGCACGTGTGGTGTATCAGTCTTTTGATTTAGCCCTAAATTTAGTAAAAAACGCGGGTTCCAGAGCCCTTATGGCAAAGATAGACGTTGAATCGGCCTTTGTTGACCGCTGTTTACCAATGGGCTGCTTGGTGTCTTGTGCCTACTTTGTGGCATTCAGCAGTTTCTTGCATTGGTGTATCGTCGCAGGTACAGGTCTGGATGACTTCCTGGTGGTGGGTCCCGCCAACTCGGATATTTGCTAGGATTTGCTGTTTTCTACGCAGGCCCTGTTCCATTCCCTGGGGGTTCCCATTACACACGACAAGACGGGATCGAGATAGACACGGTTGCTGGGCTGTGCTGTCTCCCCGCTTATAAGGTGGATAACTTGAGAGCATTAATAAAAGCTGCTATAGCCGCACAGTGCTTGTCGTTAGCAAAAGTTCAGTCCCTGGTGGGTTCTTTCAGTTTCGCATGCCAGGTTATCCCATTTGGTAAGGTGTTTTGCAGGCGGCTAGAGCGCGCAACGGCGGGCGTCCAGAACCCCAAGGCATTGATCCCACTCTCCAGAGATCTGAACAAGGACCTTGGGGTGTGGGACTCCTTTTTAGCAAGTTTCAATGGGGTGCGCATTTGGCCGGCGCCGGAGGTGTCCAGCCAGGAACTGCAGCTTTATACAGACGCAGCGTGGGGGAGCGAGGTTCAGAGCTTATTTCTATGGTTCCTGGTGTGCAGAGGGCTGGCCACTCCTCTGGCACAGGAACGGCTGGACTAAGAAATTGGTCCTTTTAGAACTGTTTCCAATTGGTGTGGCAATCGAATTATAGGCCCCCCTCTTTCAAAACAGAGGTCTTGTATTCTGGTGTGATAACCTTGGTGTGGGGCAGTCCAGAAATCGTCAGAGTGCGTCTTCCGTCCCGGTGGTTCGTTGGAGTTTAACATAAATTTTTGGGCGGCTCATGTCCCTGGTGTTGACAACGGGTTGGCGGACGCACTCTCCAGATTTGACTGGACAAGATTTCATCTGCTGGCCCCAGAGGCGAGTCTGACTGGCACACTTTGTCAGGTCGTTGTCTGGCAGGTGGTTGGTGCCAGTTAGAGGATTTAGTGCTAAAATCTTTGGCGCCATCCACTGCCCGGAGGTACCGAGCCACGTGGGAGAGTTGGCTGACCTTTCGCTTAAGCTACGGTAGAGAGGCACGCCGCTTGCAATCCTGCAATCCTCCGTTATGTTGGAGGAATTTCATAAGGGGGGGACAAGGTTGCACATCAGATCCACCTTGGGCATAGCCTTTTGGTCTAAGTTGCGCGGTGAGCCGGATATTACAAAAGGTTTCATGGTTACGAAGGCTCTGAAAGGGTGGGCTCGGGTCAGACCCACTCTGCCCAACACTCGTCGCCCCCTATCAGTTTCCTCCCTGGTGAAATTGATTCAGAAGGTATCATTGGTAGCCAGCGACAGTTATGAGGCCCTGTTGTTTCAGACCGCGTTTAGTTTCGCGTACGCGGCTGCTTTTCACGTCGGGGAACTGGTTGGGGCCTCAAAGAACTCCTTCAACACAGGCTTGTTAACGCGCAACGTGGTTCCCCACTCAGAGTCCATCTTCTGTCGAATACACAGAGGGAAGACCAATCAGGAGGGTAGGGGCCGCTGGGTGGAGTTAAGTATGCACCCTAATCCAGAAGGTTGCCCAGTGGTGTGGGGTCTAAAGTTTGCGGTAGCTAGGCCACAAGATTGCCCTGTTTGGTTTGCACATGCGAACGGTATTCCACTATCCTGCTATCAATTTAAAGCTGTTTTTCAGGACACGCTGATACGCATGGGATTGGATCTGACCAACTACGGCACGCACTCTTTTCGGATAGGGGCAGCTTCATCTGCGAGGCACAAGGCCTTCCGGTGGAGGACATTAAACGTTTAGGACGTTGAAAGTCGTAGGCCTAACAAGTCTTATCTGCGGCCGATATCGGAGGACTGATTTGGAGGAACTATGCCCTGTTCGATTTGTGGGACGCTAAGCTGTCGACCTTTCACACAGCATCGTTGGAGTTATTGCCGTATTGTGATGTTTATTGTTGATGTTTGTTACTGATTGCAGGTAGTTTGTTTCCTTGTCTACCTCCCTCCCCGCCACGGACCGGACATGGTTACTGGGGTTATCCAAGTAACTGGCTCACTGCACCAAGTGCATGGGGCGCGGAGGGCTTTTTCCTACCGGTACCAGAGGCAGCCTCGTAGTTCCCCATAGGTTATATAGTTTTGCCCTGTTTATCTGGGGGTTTTCACCTTTGTACGGCTCCGCTGGTATCCCTATTTGCTATATCTAGTTGTGTTCATGTTTATCATCTTGTTGTCAGATGTTATGCTCACCTGTCTAAATGCTTATAACCATGTTCCCTTCTTTCCTCACAGCAGTTTTCCCGCGGAGGTGGGTAGTCTGGGTGGTTGGTCACTCATTTGTGTGCTGGGCTGGGCAATTTGTCGATTCATCTCGTTGGGCCCTCCCTGGTGACTGGGATGTGATTTGGAAAGATGTCATGTTGGGCATGTTGTGGCCCGCGGTGCTGGAGCGCCTCGCCGGTAATAAGCTGGCAGAGCAACGTCCGGATTTGGTTGTGTTGCACATTGGTGGCAATGACATAGGCCGTATTCCGTCGGTGGAGTTGTCTTGGGCCATTAAGGAAGATCTGCAGCTTGCCTTAGGCTGGTGGCCCGATGTAAAGTGGTGTTGGTCCGATATTGTCCCTCGCCGCATTTGGCGCTGCCCGGGAAATGGGGCGGTTATTGACAAAGTGAGAAGGAGGATCAACAGGTCGATTAAGGTTTTTCTGTTGCAGCATGGGGGTTTGGTTATTCATCACCCCAGAATTCGGTTTCAGCTTCAGAATCTTTATAAGCATGATGGAGTCCACTTTTCTGATGAGGGGATGCGTATATTTTTAGAGGACATGGTGGATGGAGTGAAATGTGGATTGGTTTAGTTGATGGTGGCGGTGGGCTGGTCATTAAGGACCAGCTGGGTGGAAAGCAGGTTTATTTTCACTATTTTGGTAGTAGTTGGTTTTATTTAACCTATGTTTGTTTTGTGGTTTGTACAGTAGTTTTGACTGCAATCAGGATTACAAGTGGTAATCCTTTTTGATTTGATTTGAATTGATCAGTTGGTGTTTGCTCATGGTTTATTACAGGTTGTGGACACGTTCATATGGACGGTCCCACGTGGTGCTTAAGTGAAGCACTGTACCAAAGTTATATTGTTGTTTATGCTCTTACCCTATTTGTAGCCTGTTTCGGTAAGTAGGTTTCAGATAAGATTGGAAAATTTTTATTACCATGATGCATTGTTTGTTTATTTATGTTTGTTTATTTATTTATGCTTTGCATGATTAAGTACATAACCTGCTTTCTTGGCCCCCATCAATTCTATATTGGCTTATCCAATTTTCATTATCTAAATTAATAAAATTTTGTTCCCAACAATTGTGGTCAGTGTCTTTTCATCATAGTGTAAGCTGTTGGTTTAAGCTCATTGGGAGGGACACATTACCCATGGGACGTTTACAGTGTGCAGCGGCCATATTGGGGAGGGGTTAGGATCCCAAAGTAAAATTAGTAACAGTAACAAGAAAACACAGGTTGCGCTTCTAATTCAATATATGAAATGTGTGCAAGTGTATATATAAATGGAGAGGTGCAGCCAAGGACCAAAATAACCACTGTGTAACTACAAAGAACAAAAGAGAGGTCCGGCACTCCAAACAAACATTATATTACACTATGTGTCAGCACATACATAAAAAGGAGGTTTAGTTCACAAAATAGCTATATTGGGTTAAGCTCACCTGCCCAGCGTCTAGGCACCTCCTGTAGGTGAGTCCCTATCCATCTGCTATATGTGTACTCAGGAGGTCTGTATTAAGACACTCCTGCCATATGAACAGTGTGCAGTGGCCATATTGGGGAGGGATCAGGCTCCCAAAATAAAACTAGTAACAGTAACAAGAAAACACAG
>WWET01001221.1:79125-89183 GCA_011038615.1 Limnodynastes dumerilii
ATGTAGTCAAAAAAGAGGATCAATGCAAACACCGTTATTTATACTTTGGTTTTTATAGTCTTTGTGATATTTGATTAATCAATATCTGTGTTTTATCAGGGATGCAAATGTCCTGTTCAGCCTGTTTGGTGATCAGGCTAACGTATTTGAAGATTGTTGTGAAAAGTATCAGGTTATGCGCCAAGTGGAAAAACCAGGTATTCCTTATTCAGAGTTATTTTGAGTGAAGATGTCAGTTTGTGGATTGCTCATTATGATATATACATGTATGGAATGACAATAAATAAATAAGTAAAATCAGAATAAAGATAGAAACCGAGCGTATTGTAACAAATTTGTAACAAATCCTACATCCCTGACGAAATCAAGAGAGGCTTACGGTGCCAAGACAAAATGCGTTGGTGAATAAGAGTTTATTACGTGTCCTTATTGAAGCAGTTGTTGCAATCCAGAGGAGCCAGAGTCTGCTGTCTCATCATACCCATGTTACTGAATGGATCGGGCCCCGGCTACCGAGGGAGCCGCTTCTGGCCTAGGGAAACACATGGACTGTAGATAAGCCATTAATACCTAATTCTTGTTTTAATTTTAAATCTGGTATGCATACCATTTTAAACCTGTGCAATAGTAAAAAAAATTGATTTCTACATTATGGTCTGCGTGTGTTTTATCTTCCTTGTTTTGAAAGCACTACTAAGAACTGCTTGGAGTATAAACCTGTGACAAGTTTATTTCTGGTACGGGACATATTATTTGTTATTTACTGTTTATTACCTTATTACTTATTTACTCATTATTTGTTATTATCTAATTATTTTTAACTAGTGGTATTTTCAATAGGTGGTGGAAGGGTCACCACTGTTTTGGAGAAAATGTTATATGTGCACTATCAGAGTGTCTGACAAATCATTTCTGAAGACACTTTTAGAGCAATACGCTCAGTTTCTATCTTTATTCTGATTTTACTTATTTATTTATTGTCCTCCCATACATGTATATATCATACTGAGCAATTCACAATACAAGACAAAGACACAAAGTGACATCTTCACTCAAAATAACTCTGATTAAGGAGGAATACCTGTTTTTTCCATTTGGCACATAACCTGATACTTTTTACAACATTTATTTATATATATTTATATATAGTTAGGGAGATAAGTGCTAAAGACATAATGGCCTAAACAGTAAGATATAGCAAAGTGTATATGATAATGTTTATCCACATAATCTCCAAGACGCAGTCAAAGTGCTATCTGTACACACCTTTATATTACAGAGGTAAAAATCATGTTTTGCTGGTATTGAATTAAGATGTGTTGGTATCTTTATTCCCCAAATGACCTATGAATTAATCATTTTTTTTCCGTTAATTGAAACATTTATATTATTCCTCAATAATTAACAAATCTCTCCCTGCACGTTTGAACTAATGATTCCATAAACATGTTCTTTATTTCCAATTATATACATACAAATTGATCAATTCTGTCCAGAAGATCTGTCCAATCAAATCATAGGTAAATTTGATAATACAAGATTATTAATTAAAAAAATGGAGCATATAGCACATCAAGATCTGGGGCCAGAAAAGATGTTGCCTATAGCAACCAATCAGATTCTAGCTCTCACTTTCTTTTTACATACTAGAGAATGTCAGCTAAAATCTGATTGGTTGCCATGGGCATCATCTCCACTTTTCCAAACCCGCAGCTTAATAAATCTGGCCCTTGATCTTTTAAAGTTTTACAATCTTGCAGAGAATAATGTTTAATGAATACTTTTAACTAACTTTGCAAGTAAATGAAAAGCAAATAAAAACAAATCAAATTGTTTTGTTTTAGTTTTTTATTCAACATCAAAGAGTTTAAGAAAACTGTAGTTTTCATGTTTTCCATCGTTATAAATGGTTTCATACATTCTATCCAAGACATAAAACAAGCGTACACAACCTTATAATATAACAGACAAATAACATTGACAATGCAAAGTATAACGCTGAATGCATTTTGGTGCATGAATCTTGACTGAAACAAGTTTCTAATACAAAAAGTATTGCGCAATGATATATACATAACTCAGGTAATAATATTTTTTTTTCTTATTTGTGGCAAATTAATAGAAAGGATTACTTTTGAAATAAATTATTGTTGTTTATTATTTAAGGCGTAATGCTTTTTTTTTTAATGAAATGGTTTTTACTATTTCAGAAGTAATTTTTAGCAACAAAAGTACACATAATATGGATGACTCTTCTATGACACACAAATGTAGCTGTATCAAATGCAGTGTGTATATTTTAGTAACATTTTTTGAAATTTGAAGGAAACCTAAACAGTTTGTTAAAAAAAAAAAAAATGTTTTCTACTGAAAATCTAAGTAATCAGCTCATTGAATCTCATAATTTAAAATTCCTGTCATTGCATAGTTGGGAAATAATAGAATTAAATTGTGTGAGATATATTAATAATAATTTACCATAGTTAACCAAAAATCTAATGCTTAATGTAGCAACAGAGCAGAAGATATGTTGGCAGTGACAAAGGGTTCAATTTAGTAAGAAGAAAGAAGGACCCAATAGCTTTACCCCACCTCACTGTCCCATAAATAAAAGTATATCTAAAAGTTACATATGATGATCTTGGCTTTTATGTAGCTTTTCCTCTTTTTATTTACTAAATACACTCCAAAATAAGTGGGAAATTGATTGCTTTTGCTTCAAAGAGTCAAAAACACTAACCCTCCCCTTCCATTACCCTAACCCCTCCCCCCCCTTCCTGCAGCCTGACCCTAAGTCTCTAGAGCTGGGGATCTCAATCACTAACAAAGTATCACTAATAAGGTATATTTTCTGTGTCTCCTCATAATCACTAGTGATGTAATTAGTAATAGCTGTGGATCTTTTTACATATGTCAGTCAGTACTCCCTTTGTTTCAGCAAGCACTATTAAATGTACTTAGTGGCAAGCACTATTAGTGGAACCCCTGCACTAGAGGTATAAGAAGACCTCCATACAATAAATTCTGTTCTCACCTTATTAGATACAACAATCTTTAATTTATATCTATATCATCCTGATAACAAATGTTAGATACAATGTTAGATTAAATATGATACTACCAACCAATCTAACCTAAGGTCACATTAACATCATCACTGCAGATGAAGCGCCACAAGGGACAAAAGAAGCAGAGAAAAGACTTCCAACCAAGTAAGAAAATTCAATAAAAAAAAGTCAAGTTGCTGGACAGAAGGGGACAGAACACATATGGAGGCAGGGGCAGAATAATGGGCACACATATGGAGGGGGCAGAAGGCTGGACACGCATATGAAGTGGACAGAATCTGGGCACACTTATAAAGGGGGCAGAAGGCTGGACACAAAAAGAGGGAGCAGAAGACTGGCTGAACACATACAAGGACTAAAGGATGGCTGGACAAACCTAAGAAGAGGCCTGGAGGCTGGTTGGACACAAACATAAGGAGGGGGCAGAAAGGATAACTGAAAAAAGTGTGGAGGGCACAGTGTGACAAAGAAGTGTCAACACTGTGATGATTTAAAGGCACAATGGGGTAGATCCAGAACTACGTCCGTCTTCCATAGACGGACGTAATTCAATGAACAATACCTACTGCGTATGCGTAGTAGATATTGTACGTAATCTGCGTATCGTGTCAATACGTAGATTTCGTATATATGGTCTAAAAGACCGCATATACGCAATCTATGTATCGAAACAATACACTGATTACGTAAATAGCTACCACGCATGCGCAGTAGCTATTGCTCATTGAATTATGTCCGTCTATGGAAGACGGACGTAGTTCTGGATCCGGCCCAATGTGATGAAAGGGCAGGAGGGCACAATGTATGGTCGCCTAGCCTGCCCTCCCACCCTCATTAAACTAGCTCCCCCCGCCCACCTACACTAACCTGAACGTAGGGACACTGGGGGACACAGCCGATCTTACGCTTACGCCCGCCGTCGCTAGGACCCCTGGCGTAGGTCTGGATCAGGCCCAATGTGATTAATGATCAATTATATGTTGTAATGTTTGTGTTTTTCAAGGCTTTTAATGTTGAAAAAGCTTGGTTACAAGTTTGTTTCCATAAAAGGGTTAGTAGGCACCTCAGTGGCCAGGGGCCCAGGGCCTGCAATACTGTTAAGACGGCCTTGCCTAAGATCTGTCCAACAACCCATTCTGGTGAAACCATCACTCTCACATTGAAAATGTGAATGCAAAATGTGCAGGGATCTGCTATCAGAGAAGTGCAGTATTTACACATCAATGCAAACACTCCACTAATCTCTTCCCATGAAGTCCAGCCCAGTCCCAGTCAACTCAAACACACTTTACTATATAAAATATGTTGTTGGAAAATGGACATGCAAGTGTGCATTGCTTTCATTAAACAATATGAACTGCTGTGTTGTTGTTACAAGCCCAACTTAAACCAAGCACCATAATGGTGTTTCTATAATGTAAATTGTCACTCTAAAGCTACAGCTTTTAGCTTTATTATTTCTGACAATTTTAGGATAACAACTGCTAAATAAACTTGAGTCAAACATATTTAGCTGCCCTTATATTTAGAATTATTACATATTATCCGTATATCTTAAAACTTATATGCTCAGTTTATTCATATATTTAAGCAAAGCCACCTCAACAAGTTTGAGATAAAATGCACATATTCTTGCACATGAAGTTTTAGTATAATCGTTTGGCGTCCATAACTGGTCTGACATATCAGAAATACATTCAGCTGTCCAATGTAACAAAAATATGACATTTTCGCTGTCATAGAAGGTGCTATTTTTCATTTGTACAAATCAAACTGCGTTAATTGCATAAAAAACAAAAAGCATATCATATTTTACATTTCACAAAGCGATATGAACAAAAAGTCAGAATATATAAAAGCACATTTTTTGTGGGGTCAATTAACGTTATTGACATTTTTTAGTTACCACAATATAACAAGCTGTTTTCCTATTTAGTAATCTTTCTAGCAAAAAAAAACAAATAGTATTCAAATTAGTCAATCACAGGGAAAAATATTTTGAACACACCTGTAACCTGTACGCACAATAGAAACCGTCATTTTATCAACTGGCGTTCCTTAATGACGTTACTGGACCATCGTAAATGGATTTTTTTTTTATATATATGTTCATACAGTAAAAAGTATGTCTCCACTATGATAAAAGATGATTATATGATAGATGCTGTTATATTAGTGAATTCACTACTGAAGTTATTGGTTGTGATATAGGTTCGGATAGCAATTATACATTCAAATGAAAAATGTTAAATGATAAATCTAAATGGGACCTAATACAGTTTTAGCACTGCAGATGCACAGATCCGATGTTGAAACATTAGGAACTCTGGATAGGTCATACTGAAAATGAGATGCTTTTAAATCATGCTAATGAAGTGTATATAATATAATATTTATATAATATATTTTTACTATTAATTTAAATTGCTGTAATTTATGTGTTATTTAATTTAAAAAAAGAATTTATAAAGAATTTAAAACAGTAGCACTAGACTGCCACCTTCTCATTCAAATATAGTGGAACCCCCATTTCAGTAGCACAGAGCACTGGATTTTTAGTGGTCACTCCCCTGGTGTACATGCACAATGCTAAAAAAAAACACTGAGCATACACCTAAAAAATAGGTGGAAGCACAGCTCTGGATCAAGTCCAATATATATAGAAAAAGAAAACTTTTTTAGTGCATTACAGTAGTAAGAAAATATACAAATATGACTATAGGGACATCTCTATATATCTAACACATATATATGATTATAAAGAATATAGAACATGAATTGAAAATGGTACCATGTATATGCATACTCTACCAAAATGTGCCATAAAATTCAAATGAGATATTTCTAAACAATGGAACTACCTGCATATTAAATATTAGACAATGCAGCTCAGAAAACAAATGTTAAACAATGTTTTTTCTAATAAAATATTTTAAAAAATGTAATAAATGTGCCAGCTAAAATAATCATTTTTGGTCCTTTTGTATAAAATAGTGCATTTTAAACTCAGCATTTTATTTACTGTTAATTTTACATTCAACTATAGTGCAACTTTTCATGAATTAATAAAGTAGTTTAGAAACACATTGTAATATACATTGTGCGTGTATTTATTTAATTATTAGGAATAAGACATTGGAGAGGGTTTTAGTACTGTTTTTTATAGTAATAAATGTTGTATATGGTTTGTCAGTAGCATTACTACCTTTGGAGCAGGTTGCTATGGGACCATGAGGAGCACTAAGCTGTCAGCTGCTGGACATGTATTTGTAAACAGCCATCAGCACATACGCCTACGCACAGGTGCCAGAGAGAGAGGGGGGGGGGGGCAGCATAAGGGGAAGGGGGACCTTAGTCAACAGAGAAAAGCACTAAGCTGTCAGTTGCTGGCAAAGTATTTATAAATAATGCTCAGCATTCATTGCTGTCTAAGCTGCCAACCACTAATAGCAGTCTATGTATGAGCAAAGACTTTAACTGCCTGCAACTGCATTGCTTCCCCCAATCCAGACTTGTGACTGACTTCTTGCTATGGGTCAGGAGTCGATTTACTATAGCCCCTGAGCTGGGCCATATTAGGTAACGTACAATGCAGGTGCTGGTGGGTCACAAGTACACAGCCTCAGCAGCATGCTGGGACTGGTAGTATAACAGTAGCTGAAGAGTCACAGAATACTTTGCAAGCATACATTCCATACTGTCACACCATAATAGGCAATCATCCTTGTTAAAGGGGAAATACAGGCAATATGGTTGCATAAAGAAAATGGTAATTACTGTATATAATTAAACCTTATTAAAAGTATCTGCATGCTTGCAAATAACCAAATAGTAAGTAAGTATGCCCCCTAAAACTGTTACATGAGTTGGCCTAAATCTAAAATACTCTGTCCTGTGCATAGGGTAGTCAATGGAAGCAGCAAAATTCAAATATTCATATTCATAGTTTGCCTTGACATACTTCCCATCTGTCACTTTGTGCCTATTTAGGGAGATATTGTGATCTATGTATAAGTCATTTATTCAGTGGGTTTTATGCACATCCGTGGCAGGAACACACAGCAATGTAACAGTGCATGAAGGAGAAAGGGGGTTAAAGGTGTGTCTAGCACTCTATAGAAACCATGAAGGCATGGTCAAGTCCAAATTGTGATGTGCCCTTGCCTCCAGCGGAATATATGTTTCAATGTGTTTTAACAGGCAAAATAAATATTTTGCTATATTATAAAAAAAAAAAATCAACAGTTTGAAGACCACATTCGTAAAGTAAACTAACTTGTCCTTTGAAGCTTTTAAAGTAACATACAACAATTGTTACATCACTAATGGGCTTTATATATTATACTGTGCTGTATTAAGAATATTTATGTTATGAATTGTGACTTGCGGCATACATAGCTCTGGCAAATAAATGATTCTTTTACTTTTTGACACAGTCAGGACCTAAGCCAACTGATTTGAGGTGGTTTGGTCACAGTTAAGGCCACCAGTGTCTTGTTTGTCTGTATATATTATGAGAAAATAAAATAGTATGAAGAAGAGAAAGAAATAAAAGCGAATACAAAAAGACAACAATTTCTTGTAATGAAATGTATTAATGGTCAGGGGTCCTGACCTAGGTAAGCTACCCATATCTGCTGCCTAGACTAATGACTTTTAGCCCTTGAGGACAGCAGAGTTACTATAAAAAGAACATTATGTACCAAATAGTGCAGACGCCACATATATACTTTAATATATTTGTCAAGACAGGGAAAGAATTGCGTTGATCAGAGGCACAGAACCCACTGAAGAACATTTCCAAAACTATGTAATGTATTTTATATATACAATAGTATATGAAAATGACACTGGAAATTCTAAGGTAACACTGAAAACTGTAGATTAGAAATAATTGTAGATAAGCTGTTGTTTTTTTTGAAAAAAAATATATTTCAGTGAACTGTTTAGTTGATTAATTCTTGCGTGTGTGAGCCTATAGTATATCTTGCAAATGTGCATGCTCTTTCACACTCTCCTGACTGGAAATGAAAGCTGTTCTCCTCAGCAGCACGGTGCAGCGTGTAAATAGCGTGCAACATAATCACGTAAAGCAGCACTGTTGATTTATGACACTACCCAAGCCAGTGGTTCCTTTACTGTGGTATAGTATAACAAGTGGCCTATGAAACCCTGCACTAGGAATCCTTAGTAATAAAACGTGTGCCGGAGTGTGTTTACATAAGCAGCATTATTCAGCTAATCTGATGCGCTCTCTACAAACAGGTAGTACACTGCTGGGAATTTCATGGCCATTGAAGCCAATTAATGAAAAAACAAACAAACAAAGAAAAAAAGAAAATGCTTTCATACTGCACTCTGCAAACTGGCTTCTTCCCTATTCACATAAAAAGGCTGCAAACATGGTGAAGTTGTGGGCACAGCAGTTAGCGGACTCTGGCTGTCTTCTTCTTGAGCTACAAAGTTTTCTTTGGGTGTATGCATCCGATGGGCATCCAGCATCTCCAGCAGCAAGTCATACAGTGGCACAACGTTTTTGCATTTCATACTGTACAGATGTTCCATTCCTTTATTGCTGTAAAGGTAAAAGTAAAAGCATTTGTTAAATAAAGTTAGTTGTTTGGCCTTTCATTCCAGAAGGTGCTTTATTACTTAAGTGACATGACATTAGCATTAAAATGGCAGCAGACCTCTACAACGATACCACTTTTCCTTGTAGGGTCACTGGCACTAGTTTTATCTCATGCTTTAAAAGAAACCAATGAGCTTTGAGAAAATGTCTTTATGGAGCAGTCCCAAATGCCACATGAAAAGAAAGACCTATGGGTCAGATCCAGAGCTATGTTTCCATTACGTTTCCTAGCGTAGCGTATTTACTATGCACTCCCCTAGGCACTCCCCTCGGTTGTACGTACTTTAGCCGTTTCAGGCTTCCCAAAACCTACCTTAACTTTTCAGTCTTATGGCAGCATTAATACTTTCTATAGCATCCTAGTATATCTGTTCTTAAGCCACTTCAGTACAAAAAATAATTTCAAATTGGTAAATGTCTCAGATCCAATCAGAATAGGGGATGGTTGACAAACTTGACATAGGACCCTAAGATTCCATGTTATTTCATTACATGTTTTTTAATAGCAAATACAAGTCTAAGGTTATTAATAATAGCGTAAAACATACATGTTATTGTACTGATCTGTCTTGGAGCAAGATAGTTGTTTAGCTTGACAAAATTTCCTTATAATTTGGTCTATAAATTTGGTGGGATTAAATCCAACTGGTTATAAAAACATCACAAGAAGATCAGCATTTGTTTTCTTGAACTGACATAACACAGAATACTGTATAGACGCTTTGATTTGAACACTATTAAAGGACATAACTGCCAGACTATCCAATTCAGGTTATGCCATATGACATGACATACAATGAAATGTTAATAATATCAATATTAACAATTTCAAATAACAATTTCAATTTCTTTTATGAATATGACATGGGACCGTATTTATACTAAAGAAGCACCTGCTTTTTAAGTATGGTCTTTTACGAAATGGCTATTAGGTAATTTACACAATCTATGTACCATTTAGGTACGTAGATTGAGTATGTGTGGTCTTTATAGACCACACATACTTTGCATAGTAGAAAGAGGCATGCCATGGCAGCCTCAGGGATCATTTAAGAAAAGTGGGTGGGGGAATATTCGGAAATTAGCCGGGGATTGCGTGGTAGGGGAAAGAACGTTTGTATCCTTCTTCTTAAGAATAAAAATTCAAATGGTGCTAAAGTTAGAGCACTCTAAAGCTTTCTTAAGCATGAATACAGTCCTGGATATGGGGCCTGATCCAGAGGTACGATGTAGCGCTGAGCGTACTAACGCTCAGCGTTACATCGCTGACTCCCCCTGGCACTCCTCCTGTGCGGGCGTATGACCCCTTCCTTACGCCGGCTGAAGGCTACCCTAACTTCAGCCAGCGTAAGGAAGGG